>MU226704.1:1844709-1897754 GCA_018584345.1 Thuja plicata
GGAATTAAATAAATCAATCATTTAATTAATTTAGCCATGGAAGGGTGATTGGGTTGGATTTGATCTTTTTGATTTGAACTATACAATTGAAAAATCAATTGCATAATTTGATTAATCCCTTTAGGCTCGAATTTAATTATTTGATTTCATGATTATTTGATCTTTTAATTTGATTTGATTTTTTTCCATTTGTTTTGATAAATGTCCATTTGTTTTGATCCATTTTAATGCATTTAGCTGAGATTTGCAATTTTGAATGCTTGAGATACACCTTGTCAATTTTAGGTGTCTACAAATACAACAGGTTTGTCTATAGAGAATAACTTGACACTCTGCCTGAGCAACAGTGTATTACTCCTGAGTGACAGAATAATGCACCTGAGCATCAGGCTGTAAACATCAAAAATAAAAAATTGCTCAAGACGATGTACCGCATGATGGAGATCAGAATGAAGGACAAGATGATGATTAGAATGATGAAAAAAGAGGTGAACATATACTTTCCAAGTATGTCAGAAGACACCATCCATAGAACCAGATCATAGGAGACAAGAAGGATGGAATGAGAACATGAAGTAAGTCACTAAATACTAGATGTTTAATTTGTGATTTTGAGCCTAAATCTGTTAATATTGCACTTGAAAATGAAGAATGGGTTAGGTCTATGGATGAATAGATAGAAGAGATTGAAAAATAATAGAACATGGACATTAGCACCTAGACCAGATGACAAGAATGTCATTGGTACCAAATGGATATTCAAAAACAAGCTGAATGAGAATGAAGAAGTCACAAGGAAAAAAACAAGATTAGTATGCAAAGGGTATGCACAAGAAGAAGGTATTGACTATAGAGAAACCTTTGCACCCATTACTAGACTAGAAGGAGTCAAAATTCTACTTGCTTATGCTGCATACAAATGATTCAAGGTATACCAAATGGATGTCAAATCTGCATTCCTAAAGGGAATACTAGAAGAAGAGGTATACATTGAACAACCAGAAGGGTTTGTTGATCTTAACAAGAGAAACATGGTTTTTAGACTACACAAATCCTTGTATGAATTTAAACAAGCAATGAGAGCATGGTATGAAAGACTCCACTCCTATCTCATAAGTAATGGATTTGTAAGAACAAGTGAAAACAATAATCTATATTTAAAAGAAGATACTGATGATAACATTTTGATTCCTGAAATATTTGTTGGTGATATCATATTTGGAGGTAATGATATGTTATGAAAATCATTTTCTTATGAAATGAGAAAATATCTTGAGATGTCAATGTTTGGAGAGATCAAATTCTTTCTTGGTCTATAGATGCTTCAATAGGATGCATGCATATACATCACACAATCCAAATACATCAAGGAAGTTCTCAAGATATTCATGATGGAAGACTCCAAGCCAGTTGGAGCACCTATGGAAACCAGATGCAAGATGACAAAGGAAGACAAGTCAACTAAGGTAAATTAGACCCTATATAGATCTATTGTTAGAGTAGTCATAGTATAGCTAATAATTAAATCATTTAATTATTAGTCTATTTACTCTATGCTTAAGTTATACTTAGGCAGCTTATTAGTCTTTAGGGTTTTTTCCCTTTAGGGTTTTGGTATCCTTTTATAAGGACTCACCACTTTACTTTTCATAAAGGAGATTATTGTATTCAGTATTGTTGATAATAGAATCTTTTTTCTGTCAACATGGATATCTCGTCTCTAGCTTTTTGGCCGCCATAGCTCTTTGTTCTTCTCTCTTCTGTCTTTGCTTCTAGTTTGTGACAGTCATGCATGCAGGTGTTCTTGGGTGGATTTGTTTTTCTCAAATCTAACATGGTATCAGAGCCATTCTGCAGCTGGCTGTTCGTGTTTTGTGGAAGTGCATCAGAAGCTAGAGGTTTTCTAATTTTTCAGAAGGTTTTTGTGTGGATTTAGGGGGGACCTTTATTTCTGGTCACTTTGGGCCCAAACGGACATTACCGTTGCGCTCAGAGCACCCAAAAACCCCAGAATCTATATAAAGCTTGTCCATTTTGGACTTGACCCCGAGACAAATTTTTTTTGGTTTTCAGTGCCGTATGGGCACAGAAACCGAGAAAAAAAATAAAAATAAAAATAAAAAAACCATTTTTTAAAGGTTTTTTGGTTTTTTTAAAGTGCAGGCAGTTTATTTTAAATCGCGCAGCCACTGTGCCACCGCCGCTCCTCCGCGGCCCGGCCAGTGCCCGGCCTGTGCCGCCCTGCACCACTCGGCCCCCCGGCCTCTCCGCCTCCCTCGGCGCCCTGCCGCTCCACGGCCCCTGTCGCCCGCCACCGGCGCCCTCCGCGGCCCCCCGCCGCCCGGCACGCCGCTCCGCCGATGACTTTTAAAACCCAGGCCCCTTTTGTTTACGTGGGTGGTCACATGCATGACTAGGGGCCCCAGTTAAGCCCGCTGCGCGCGCCATGCGCTTAGGGGCGCTATTTTTTTAGCCCCATGGGCTTAAAACCTGAGTTTTGAGGCCTTTCTGACCCCCCGGGACTGTTTTTGCTCTATCTTGAGCATCCGGGGGTCTTTTTCTGACTTCCATATACCGTCGGAAAGCTCTTTCTGAGAACTTTCCGATGATGGAGGTTAGGTTTCTAAATTCTACCGTTTTGATAGTATTTTTTTCTGTTGAAGTCTGATGTTTGTTTTTGCCTTCCGGGAGTCATATCTGGCTCATCCGGGCTCCATTTTTGGCAAACCAGATATCGTCGGAAAGCTGGTTCAGTGAACTATTTAGTTGCAGAGGTATTTTTTCTAGATTCTAATTCAGGTTTTCTCTCCTCTGATTTCGGCAGTTTATGCACTCTAGTGGATTGCTTGGGTCTACAGGTCCTGGTATCTCTTCTTCTGATATTCTAGCTCACTCTTATTTCTGACTTCTGAGCTTGTATGCTTCTTCTGATGCATCTTTGTTTTGTAAATGCACTAAGATAAAGTGCCTTCTTCTGTATTTCTGAGATCTTGTACACCTTGTATGGTTTTTGTACTCACACTCTGTTATAAAGTGTCATGGGGGGTTATGATGATTATGCTGTTTTAGGCGCATCCACCTTTTTCAAGTGAGTGTACCTTCCATGAAACTAGCCCATGCTGTGTGTCAGTGACACTACCCTTTATCCTATGTTTGTACTTTTGTTGCACTGTTGGTGTTCCTGGTTCTTTCTTCTGCAGATGTTTTTGGCATTTCATTTCAGTGTTCCTGTCACCTCTCCCAATTCAGCATTATGGGGGGGTTCACCTGTTGGTTCTATTGCTTCCTGGTTCAATTGATCAGCTCTTCAGACATTGTCTTCTCTACCTGGTCATGCACTTCAGTGGGGGTTCCAGCAGTCTCTTCTAACAGAGTTTTTAGCTACATGCTTCGGAGATGTTTCTTTCTCTTTCTTGTTCCTTTCTCTGGGACATCTTTTCCCTATATTGAAGGCTTAGTTTCCTTCATCTAGTTCATTTCTTGTACTTGGGTACCTGATCAGGCCTTGTTGCCGGGACCCATCTTTCCTTCTTTCTGCAGTATTCTTTAGCTATTTTGCTTCTCCCTAAGTTACACTTAAGGGGGGGTGTTAGAGTAGTCATAGTATAGCTAATAATTAAATCATTTAATTATTAGTCTATTTACTCTATGCTTAAGTTATACTTAGTCAGCTTATTAGTCTTTAGGGTTTTTCCCCTTTAGGGTTTCGGTATCCTTTTATAAGGACTCACCACTTTACTTTTTATAAAGGAGATTATCGTATTCAGTATTGTTGATAATAGAAGCTTTTTTCTGTCAACATGGATATCTTGTCTCTGGGTTTTTGGCCGCCATAGCTCTCTATTCTTCTCTCTTCTGTCTTTGCTTCTAGTTTGTGACAGTCATGCATGCAGGTGTTCTTGGGTGGATTTTTTTTTCTCAAATCTAACATCTATGATTGGCAAACTCATATATGTTGTTCATACTAGACTAGATATATCACATGCAGTTGGAATAGTTGCAAGATTCTCTGCTAATCCCAAGGAATTACACATGATTGTTGTCAAAAGAATTATAAGATATCTAAAGAATACTGAAGACTATAGCTTATGGTATAAAAAAGAAGGAAAATTTGAGCTTCAAGTCTATACAGATGTTGATTGGGCTAGAAACTTAGATGATAGAAAGAGTACAATAGGAGGAGCATTCTTCATGGGTGACAGACTTGTCACATGGATAAGTAAGAAGCAAGGATGCATCTCACAATCTACTGCAGAAGTAGAATATGTGGCTGCTGCTGCAAATTTATCTAACATTGCATGGATCAAATAATTACTGGAAGGTATGAATATGAAAATTCTTGAACCAGTGATTATCTATTGTGATAATACAAGTGCAATGAACATTTCAAAGAACCCTGTCATGCATGCTAAGACAAAGCATATTGCTACCAAGTATCATTACTTAAGAGAAAAAGTGCAAGAGAAAGAGGTGATATTGGAATATGTTCAATCCAAGGAACAATTAGTAAACATATTCATGAAGCCATTGCCTAAAGATACATTTGAGTACCCAAGAAAAAGACTAGGGGTATGAACCTTGTCTATTGGTCACTAAGCTAACTAGGAAGCTGCATCAGCCTACACACAATCAAAAGATCATTCATGTTGATGCAAGGAAAGAGATGGACTGCAAAGATCTATCAATACAGAGAGAGGTACTTATCTGCACCGAACACTAGAGTTATTGTATTGCTGATAGAGAGGAAATTCAAGGAGTATATTATAAAAAAAAAAGAGATTTAGTTTGGCATTGCTTTCAAAGGGAGAGATGACTTACAAAGGGAGAGATGAATTAAGGAAGAAGGGAGAGATGACTTATAAAGGGAGAGATGACTTAAGGAAGAGATTATATCCATATGAAATATCTATCAAAAGTAGTTAAAGAAAAAGAGATATCTATCAAGGAGAGGAACAATAAAAGGAAGAGAAAACATTAGAGACAAGATTCTACAACAAAGGGAGAGATAAAATCAAAAGTTGCTACATCTATCTAGTGAAGGGAATGAAGAATGAATAAAGTACTCTGCAATAATAAAATCTAAGCTAGAAGAGCTTACTGAGAGTCAGACATTTGTATTGGTTATAGGAAAATAAGTTTGGTAGAGATTGATGAACTACAAATGATATATTTCATAATGTATTAGTAGTATGTAGTGTGTTGCCATCAATTCCAAAGGGAGATATTGATAAACTATAACTAATTGAATGTTTGAAGATGACAAGTTGATGATCACTGGGCTGTAGAAAGTTAATGCAAGATATTAAATCAGTTAATGTATTATATTGTCATTGATGTCAATATGATATACTCTAATTGGTCGTATACATATTTTCAAAGAATTCAAAGAACCAAAGAGATAAAGGTTATGTTATCAGCAATTCATAAAAGTTCAGTATACACCAAGTGATAGAAAACACCAACAGATAGTGCACACTGACAGATAGAGAACCCCAAGAAGAGTCACAGTGATACCCGAGAAAGAATTACTGAGAAGAACCAAAGTGATACCCAAGTAGAACTGAAAGTCACAGTGTTGGCTGACGGACAGACAACCTCGACAGACAGAGATGCCCGAGGACAACTGAAGTCAAGACCAAGGAAACAAGGAGCTAAACATTGATCAGAACTGAAGTTCAAAAATGACAAAGGACTTAGCTGCTAGGAGTTAAATATGGAGTTAACTATCTGATTATATTGTTTTCATTGACCGGTTAATAGCTAGAGATTTAAAGTTAGTTTTATTCGAGTTTTTAAGGAGAAATCTACGGGATAAAACTAATGCAAGCTTTAAAGAAAGAAAGGTGATATTTGCGGATCATGTCAAGAACAAGAAAGACAAGGACTTAGAAATAGTAAAATCATGTCTATAAAAGAGACAATCTAATTCATTATAAAATAGAAGATGCTAAAAATAATTCTGGTGAAGATAGAAGTCTTCATACAGACCCGATCAAACAAGCTAAAGAATAGAGCTAAAGTTTTCTATAGACATCGAGTAACAGAGAAGCAACAACATTCACTAAGCAGAAAGAAGTGGAGCAAAGGAAAAGAAGAGAAACACTGATTAGAAAGGTATTATAAACTTACAATAGATCTAAACATCTGCAAGATTAATTTGTATTTATGAACAGATCATATATTGTTTAAGTTTAACCAATGATTCATAAAATCTCTGAACAAAGTAGGATCTAACCATCCTTTACATACTAAGATACATCGCAAGGAGTATCAAAAGGTTTTTCATGAAGATAGCATAGTGAATGCCATATATCAAGTGATAAACTGTTAGTTTTAAATCGTCTAACAAGGTTGCACTTAACAATGTGTTTGTAACCTTTAATAGGGTTGGCTCTTCATCGAGCTCACTTTAGAAGAGTGAAAATTTTGGGTTACTGATACCAAGTGGTTTTTCCCCTAACAAGATTTCCAAGTTAAAAATCCATGTGTCAAATGTGTATATGGTTCATTGTTTTGATGTTTTGCTTTACACATTACTAAAACAAGATTGATCGGTAATAACTAAGTTATTTACTGTATTTTGGTAAAGGTTAGACTACTAATCGGTAAAGCTTAAGAAAAAGGATAAACAATATACTCCAAGCAGTAGTTATTTGATAAGATTATTTAAAGGCATACATATTTTAGGACTAAAGATAACTAGTCGTTTATATATGTGGTATAAATTTTTGGATTGAATAATTGGATTAATTTTTGAGGCCCTTGATTCACCCCCCCTCTCAGTTATTCTAATAGAAGAGATGCTCTAAAAGCATAAATTACAACTATGTGCAAAATAGATTAAATCAAGCTCATTAATGAATCATTAATGATACTCATGAAGGCAATAGTGTAAGATAAGCTCATAATCTTGAGAATTGGATATAAAGAAGAGATAAATATAAGATCAACATTAATGTTATGAATATCAATTAGAAAACTCCATTAATGGTGAAGAACTAATTTGATAAATTTGATAGAACATACTTACTTGTTTGAAAAGAAATTTATAATTGAAAATACCCAGACTAATTGAGTAAATAGAATATTAAAGTCTATAGTTTAAATAAAGGTATAATTAACAATTTCAAATGAAACAAAATTTATTTGAACAAAGCAAGGATCTGGCAGTAAATTATATAGAGGAATACAAAGTGAATAGCAGTTTAAAAAAAAGTTAAATGATGGAATTAAGCGAGGAGCTTAATATATAAAAAGAATGATTACCCCCTTTGTTTAATGAACACAATCTCTTTTCTTACGAATGATAATCAAAGTGAAAGTTTTCCATGCCAGATAGTTAGAACTATTTAATTTGAATTCCAAAATTAGGGTAGACAATTATTTTAGAAAATAATAATATTAGCTAAAATGGAATGAAATACAATGAATTTATAAAGATAAAGATCAATGAAAGTAAATTTAACTTAATGTTAATCACAATTTGAATGGTTAAATAATGATATGAAAAAAAAAAAAAAAATTGATTAAATGAATGAACAAATTTTAATTACAACTAATTAACAAAATAGCAATTGAAATGAGTTAGAATTGATATTAAAGATATAGGGATAAAGCGATATTAAAAGATATTAAAGTGAAAAAATGTTTTAACGTTTAAACTTTTTATGTAAATAAATATTTGAACAAAATTATAAAATTAATGAAAAAGAGTCAAAGATAGTTCAAACTGAGACTAAAGTTAGATAAACCATAGATTGTAGAGAGAATAGAATCTCAGAATGATGACATAAACTAATATTTTGCTGAAGAGTGCAAAGAAGACTAAAAGAACTGCCAAAACACAACTCTAGTAGTGAATGGGCAGAGAAAAAGAGACTAAAATTTAAAACTCAATATAAAAAACTAAATATATATGCTGGCAGGAAGCGCAGGGAGCAAGAAGGGAATACTGTGCAAAGAATGGGGTTCCAAGCAGCCAAGTAAAGCACCAGAAGTATGTACAAAGTCCAATGAAGTCTTAGGGGGTGCGCAAAGGGAGGAGCAGCAGGAAGAAGGCATTTTAAACAGGCCTTGCCCATGTGAGAGTGAGGAGAGAACAAAAAAATGTTTGGCGCAAAAGTGCTAGGGAGAGAAGGTAAAAACTAGATAAGCTGTGAGCCAAGGACAGAGCCAAGTAAGGCTGCACAAGAAATGAAGTCTGCTATGGTCAAAGTGCAAGGGAAGGAGGTTGCGCAAGGGGAGAATGAGGAAGGCTGCGCAAGGATAGAAAACCTGGAGCTACGCAATGAAGGGAAGTTACTGATGTTGCGCAATGTATGCACAATGAATGAAAGCTTTAAGAAGAATATAGATCATAGTGCGTACGGAGAGGAGTGTTGGAGGTGCTTAGGGAAGGAGAAGGAAAAAATTTATGAACAATAGTATAGGTAAAACATAAGTACATGAAAACAACATATAAAAGAATAGAAATACATATAGAGGAATAGTACAACAGGTTTGATTCCTTTATCACCTTGCACCAACAAAGCAACAAGGGTCATATAATAGAATCTAAAAAACATTAGCAAACACACCACGGGAGAAGCACAATACAATAGGCAAACACATAAAAGGCTACCATGGAGGACAAGCCAATCAAGCGCATCACGTACTCTCCCCATCTTGGTCTATATGATTTAGGGAAGGTGGGAAACTCATAAGAGGGACTATATCCAACACAGTAGGAATAATAGCCAGTTCCAAACTAGGATCCTCTTGAGAATTGCGATGTTCGATACTAGGTGTAATTACCAACTATGTTGAAAGAATATGAGGTAAATCAGTATCAATATCAATACTCTCATATTCATCATTAGCATCAATATGATCATCAAGAGTACCTTCTTCATCAAGATTAATAGAAATACAATCTAAGATACAAATAGAATCATCATAATCATTCATCTTAACATCATTATTAACATTAACTTCTTCCAACACGTCAGGCATAGGCTGGTCAAAAGAAGGTAAAGAATTTTGAAGAACAAAGGCACGAGCCCTAGCTTGAGCCCGACGCTTCTTATGAAATTCATTGGCAGATCGGTTATGTTTTGTCTTTTTTGAAATATGTTGAGAACTAGGAGGAACAACAACCGATTCCTTCACAGGTTCTATAGGAGGATTAGTAGACTAAAAAGAAACACTAGAAGCTTGATTAATAGAACTAGAAGCAATGGATAAAGGAGGTATGGAAGGCATAGGAAAAATACCATGGTTAAGATCTATCCAAGGAATTCTTTACTCAAGAATCTTGCAATGTTTATAGGCTTGATATGAGTGAAAAAGGTTATCAAGTTGAGAAGAACATGAATTAGGTAATGAAGGCCAAAAGAAGTGAAGGGTAGCACAATCCCTAGGCCTAGAAGGTTGATATAAAATATGATTAATTTTTTTCACTTATTCACCATGAATGAACTTAATACACTTATGGACAGGAGAAGAAACAGTACGCATGACAATCAACCAAGGAAAACCAAGCTTAACTTGAAACTAGTCAGAAGTAGGGACAACAATGAAGGTAGTGTCCACAACTTTACCACAAAGTTCAAGAGGCAAGTTAATAGATCCAAATGATGGATAGAGAAAACCATTACAAGTTTGGATCTACACATTAGATGTATCATAATAATCATGTTGTAAGTTCCTCATAAATATTTTTTCTTCAGTAATGGCATTGAATAAGGAAGAACAATCAACAAGACATCCATGCATAGGTATCTTAGAAATCTTAGCATAAATGTAGAGGGGATCATCAAAAGCCTTAATAGTCTTAGAATCATCAAAGGTGATCAAGAGTTCACCAGGTCTTTTATTCTTAGGTTATTTTTGAGGTTTAGGTTGAGGTGGAACTTGAAGTTGAGGTTGATATTGAGGTTGGGGTGGAGGTACAGGTTGAGACAAAACAACATGCTCTGCATGGTTAACAATATGATTGAGATCATCCATCATTGAATCATAAACAATATCCATAGAAGATGGTTGAGCAATGATATTAGTATCATGTGTAGGCAACATATTCATATAGATTTGGAGTTTTTGATTAGGAGGAGAGAAAAATTTGTTCCCACTACTATCAAAATTTTTAACATATAAAGCATTAGAATCAATTAAATCTTGAACTTTATGTTTTAAAGAATAACACTTCTTAGTATCATGGCCATTCTGATGATGGTATTGACAAAAGGCTTTGGGATCAAAGTATTTGGATGCCATTGTAGTAGGAAGAAGAGGTCAAATAGGAGGAAAAGTAATCATATTAGTATTCAACAACTTACTCATAATAGAATGTAAAGATTCAAAAAGAGGAGTAAACGTACAATTCAAACAAAAAGTAGTGTATCCAGAAGTGAAATTGTGGGATGCAATGAAAACTTGATCAGAAACTGCATTTGCTTTCTTATTTATCTTGAAATAATTGTTAGGTTTGGGAAACTTGTTGGGATTAGGAGTAGCATCACTCTTATCAACTGGAACATGAAACATTGGAGTGTTGCTGTCAAAGTGACTCACTTGTAATTGAAAATGATGAAGCACTGTACAAAGTTGTTGAAAAGAGGTAAATTCAGTAAGCAGAATCTTATCTCTAATATCCTTTTGAAAATTTGAAAACATATGCTAAATATCAATATCATGAACATGATAAGAAATTTGAGCATACAAATGCTTAAATCTACCAATAAATTAGGTCAATTTTTCTTTAGTATTTTGTTTACAATGCATCAAATTAGTTAAGGACACTTGTGGACCAATGTTATTTTGGAACTGTTGGATAAAGGTTTTAGCAAGTTTTGGAAAAGAATCAATAGAATAAGGAGGCAAGGAACAATACCATTGCAAGGCCTTATTACAAAAAGTTCTAGCAAACAAATTGGATAAAATCCTATGGTCATGAGCATAGTCAATACAAAGGATTTTAAATGTTTTAACATGAGTGACAGGATCTCCCTTACCATTTTAATTCTCAAGATGAGGCATATCGGCTTGCTGAGGGATAGGAGCACAAATAATGTCTAGGGATAAAGGGCTACCCATGTCACATGAAGGAATACTAAAATTAGATTGAGTTAAGGATGCAAGTTGTTGTTGTAAAGAGGACACAGTTTGAGCCAGAATAATGATTTTGGAATCATTAGAATAAATAGGAGGCATAGAAACATTAGGAACACTAAGAAAAGTGTAGGAAGCGGTGGGAATGGAAGACACAACTGGTGGAACACTTGGAACCACAATTGGATGAGGGTTGGAATAGGTAAAAGGAAAACTATGGTAAGAAGGCTGTGAGGTAGGTAGAGACAATAGTGGAACACTCACAGGAAGAGATGGAAGTGGAATATTTGAAGCTAAAGGATTGGAATATGGAAGAGATGTAGTCATCAAAGGAGGAGTGTAAGTAGGAATGCTAGGTAAAGGAACAGAAGAAGGTTCCACACTAGTGACGGGAGGAGTGAATCCTATATCTTGAGCTTCTTGAGCTAAAGGTTTAACATTTAAATGCACAAGATGAGTGATACCATGCAAGATATTAAAACCTTGATAACTATCACAAAGAAATTTCTTAAGGACCTCTATAGCTTGAATAGAATCTTGATTATGGTTTTGTTGAATAAGCCAATTTCCCATTTTATCAAGTTTGGTTGAAATTTTTTGAACTTGTCCAGGAGGAAATCGTAAAGCATCATCCTCATCATGAGATGAGTGAGAAGAGTTATGCTCCATAGAAGGATTGGAATCATGAGTGATCAAATTATCATCCAGGATCCTATGGAAAGGAGAGGAAGACTCAGGATCAAAATAACCCATAAGTCAACGAATTCTTCTAACTGGGATATTATAGGTAGGAATAGAGGTAGTGAAGCTCATACAACAATGCAATGAAAATGAACTTAATTAAGAAAATGTAAATGAAAGAACATAAAAGAATGCTAATATAATATGCATGCAATATTTAACATGAAATGTAAATCTAACACCACAAAAGAAAGAGTTGTCATAAGCGGGTTCACCAAAATGCAAAGGAAGAAATATTATAAATAGGTGTGTAATGTAAATAATAAAATGGATGTGAAATGATGAGAATGATGACATGGGTAATCGGATAGATGGGGAAGGTAAGATTCTTCTTTTAGCCCCAAATCCACAAAGGAAAGATCCAAATTGATTAACCACAAGCAATGGTCAATGCACAAAGGAATCAATCGATTGGAAATAAGAAGAAAGAGGAAAACCTTACATTCTCATTTTGGGATGAAGAGTGTGTATTATATTTGAATTGATTAAAAAATTAATTGAAATGAATTGAATAAAAGTACTAACCTCAAAGTATAGAAGATCTAGAAATTGTTATTTTCTGGTGTCTGTACTAAGTTTCAAGAAATTCTACAACCGAATATGTAGTAAAAACACAGAGATGGAGAAAACCAAGAAATATTTTCTTTCATGAGAAAGGTTGACCTTGACCAAAATACGGGGGTGCAATTTCACCCCTTTATGTTGACCTTGACCTGCACTACTCTGATGGAAATTTATGTTTGTGGATCTTGAAAGTTGGCTGAAAAGGGTATCCAAATCTATTCTATAATTCCCTGTCCCGTAAGTGTACCTAAAAGAAAAAAGGTTTTGTTTGTTGGGGGCAAGGGGTTTGCCTTGGTCAAATCCCAGTTTTGGAATCAACCTTAAAATATAATTGAAATTGCAGAGATAAACAAAGTAAATGAACAAATTCACCTTTCTTGTATAGAAACCCTTGAGGAGGATTCGAATCCTTGGATCCACAAGTATGGATGCTCCAAATGGATGTAGAATGTAGGATGTCTCAAATAAATTGTCTTTATATCTTCAACACCAATCTTGAATGGATCTTGGAATAGGAAGAAGGTTGCATGAATGTGGATGGAGAAATCTTCAACAAGAGAGCTCCATAGAGCTTTGAATTCTTCAATGGCTACCAATGGATCACCTTGATGAATTGAATGCTTGAATGTGATTGAATTCTTGAATTATTGAGTGTAGATGATTCCTTCAATAGATTATCATTTTATAGATTTCTTGATATTCTTGTCTTTAGTCCTTAGTGCTTGTGATTAGAAAATGAGAGAAAAAAGGCTTTCTTATATACAAGTCTAGGGCACAAACTCTTAGAGAGGGTGACATAGGATAATTAAATTCCAATTAGTCTCATACCCATAGAAGTGGACCTATATTAAATATAATTTTAAGAGTCATTACCTTGAAGACCAAAACAACTAACCTGGAAGTGAGAATTAAATCCTTCCAAACCTCGATGTCCATAAACTTTGGAAAATTGAAATTTGGACCCTAGGTCAGGGTCAAGGTTGACCTTTACCTAGGTTAGGGTGGAGGTTGACCTTGACCCTGAGGTCAAGAACCTCAAATTTATAGAGCAGGATGCCAAAAATAGGCCAGAGAGAAGTGGAAAATATGGAAGAACATGGGAAAAGCCAGATCCAAGTCAAAGCCCCATTCAAGGCATTTGAAATGACCCCAAACCACTTACTTAGAGGGCTAAACTAGTCCAAAATGGAAGTACTTCCATTTTCCGATGATACACTAACACATAAGATTAAGAGGCAATAAATCTTATATTTAATGGATGGTTTATAGAGAAGAACAAAGTGATGATATAGAGAAGAGGCTGATACTATTTGTAAAAGTAAAAGGAGTTATTTGAAGAAGAGAAGAGAAGAGAGAACTGAAAAGATATCTAGCTATAGCAGAGAAAATCTGAGCAGTATTATAGTTTGGTAATTGAGGTAACACAAAATTTTAGAGCACATAGAGTCTGATCAACATTTATTTTTGATGCAATATAGAAGACACTGTTAAGCTGTTAATACTATTTTATTGAGAGCTAGAAATCCCAATACTGGGTAGATCTTAACTGATCTGATATTTGGAAAACCTTTAACAGGGTACATCTCTAAATGTAGAGATTGTAAAATACTCTAACCAGGTAGACCTAATAAGTCTTTGTATACTCTTAACTGGGTCAGGTATCAAAATGGCTAAACATTGTAAGTTCTAACCGAGCACCCTTTATACTACAGTTAGTGAAGGTTGTGAGTATCATCCCCACCAAATTTTTTTCCTCTAACAAATTATTTCTACGTAAACAAAATCATGGAGTTATGAGTTCTTTTACTTGAATGTTTTGATGATATGTGTTATAAGATTTATATTAGTTTCATTTAAAGTTATTGAATTCGGTAAACAACATCAGCAACAATATATGGTAATAGGCAGTTTCAATTATAAATTTGTTTTGTGGTTCTGATTCACCTCTCCCCTCTTAGTCCCAACTTTCCATAGTCATTCCAACAATTGGTATCATATCTACTACTCTTGAGTTATAAGGTTTGACCACCTAAGAGTTAAAGATCCGAGTCATGGAAAGTTTTAAACAATTCAAAAGAAATGATGGTCTTGAATCCGAGTTGGAGATTGTAAGAGAGTTAATTATTAATCTAAAGAAGAAACTTGAGAAGTCTTTAAGGATTATATTGAAAATATATGATGAACTAAAGGTTACACAAGTACAAGTTGATACACTTGAGACAACATCTAAAGGTAGTGTTACTGATGAGTCAGAGTCAGCTATAAAAGAACTACTAGAAAAGAATGGTACACTTACTGAGTAGTTGGACCTAATGAAGATAGGTATTGAAACCAACATGATAAGAATGAATGAATTAATTGAAGGAAAAAGGATTACTGAAGACGAAAATAAAATTGCAGAAGATGATAAAAGACAAGTTGAAATCAGGTTATTAGAGAACGATAATGAGATCATGAGAATGACACAAGTTCACTATGGTATGACCAACCAACTTCTAAGTGCAAATCAAGATAACACAATAAAAGAATTTGAAAACCAAGCACTGAAAGCTAAAATTGAAAGAATGGATCAAAGACTGAAAGGTGAGAAATATGCAAATGAAATACTGAAAATAAATGAAGAAGCACTAAAATCTATGGATCAGAAATTCAAGAATCAGAAGCAAAGGAATGACAAAACATGAATTGGATTCAAAGAGAAAAACACTACCGAGAAAGGAGAATCATCAAATGCACAGAAAGATGAAACTACTACACCCCCACCAAAACAAAAGAAGCCAATTTTCAACTATTGTGGGAAGCCTAGACATACTACTAATGTCTCTAGGAGAAGGAAAGGTAAATCACCGAGCACAACTAAGTTTGATGGTTATAGTTTTAGATGCAATAGGTATGGACATCGAGCGTTTGAATTCATAATTCATCTTGCTAAAAATACAAGGAAACATAAGTTTGATGGTTACTGCAAGAATTGTAGTTTGGACACAAAGCTTAAGAGTGTAGAATAAAGAAAATAAATGAAAATTGGAATCCTAACTGAGAGAATGATAATACTAATCGATCATGCACATCTATACCATGGGACTACAATACAAGAATTTTATGTTTATCCTATGGAAGGTATGGACACATTGCTGCAAATTGCATGTTGATGCATGGAATGAACAAACTAAGAGCATGGAGAAACCCTAACATGAAATGTTTTCATTGTCATAAGGTAGGAAACCTTGCAAGAAATTGTAGATACTGAGGTGATGTACCGACCAAAGATGAATCTAAAGTGAAAGCCCCAACTATTGTTCATGAAATCTGAGAACAAATGAACAAAACCTAGAGGAGAAAGACACGAGATGAAGGAACATCATCCATAAGCACCGACAAATTTCTAAATGAAAATAATGATAACACAAGAAAGGATTTTGAGAACCAAGCACTGAAAGCTAAGGTTGAAAGAATGAATGAAAAATTGAAAGCTAAGAAAGATGCAAATGAAATGCTAAAAAGAAATGAAGAAGCACTAAAATATTAGGAAAAAAAATTCAAGAATCAAAAGAAAAGGAATGAAAAAACATGAATTGGATTCAAAGAGAGCAACACTACCAAGAAAGGAGAATCATCTAATGCATTGAAAGATCAAGGTATTGTACCCCCACCAAAACAAAAGAAGCCGAGTTGCAATTTTTGTGGGAAGCCTGGACACACTGCTAATGTTTGTAGAAGCAGAAGGTAAAATACAAAGTACACCTAAATTTGATGGTTATTTCTTTAGATGCAATAGGTATGGAAATCAAGCTTTTGAATACAGAAATGATCTTGCTAACAACACAAGGAAACCTAAGTTTGATGGTTACTGCAAAAACTACAAAAAGTATGGACACAAAGCTGAATAATGTAGAAAAAATAAAATAAATGACAATTGGGATCCTAACCGAGAGAATTCTAATACTAACCAAGCAGACACATATATACCTTGGGACTATAATAAAATAATTTCATGTTTATCTTATGGAAGGTATAGAAATATTTCTGCAAATTGCATGTTGATGGATGGAAGAAATAAGTAAAGAGAATGGAGGAACCCTGACATGAAATGTTTTCATTTTCATAAGGTAGGACACCTAGCATTAAATTGTAGATACCGAGGAGATGCACCGACCAAAGATGAATCTACAGTGAAAGAACCAACTACTATTGAAGAAATCATAGAACAAATGAAAAAAACCTAGAGGAGAAAGACTCAGGATGATGGAAGATCATTCAAAACAATAGAAAACACCATTTTACTGAGTTAGCCCCACCTGTGTGAAGTATGTAGGAACTGCATGCTTATAATAAATCTTACTTCAGTTCCTTAGCATTAGATTTAAGATCCATATCAATATATTAATATGTATTTGGATAAGTTGTGAAAGTTTTGGATGAACATTGTTATATATGGTTATTTTGTTGAACTCAGTGGAGCAACGTAACTATGCAGTTAGTATAAAGGTAAAAAGGGACTTGGAAAGCACATTTATTGCACATTAATAGTGTTGTTGGGAACCCTAATCATGTAAAAAGGTATAAATAGATCATTTTGAAAATTGTTTGAACCTAACATTTTCAAAAGAGCATTGAGAACATTTGCAGAGCGATTATCCCATGTGAATTCAAGCAATTTCAAGGTAATTCTAAATCTTTAAAAGAAATTTGAGATACATTTCTAAGTTATCTATTGTACACCGAGTTGTGTTTGCAAAGTCAAGTTATTATAAAGCGCGCCCTAGTTCTTTTTATCATACATTTTGAAGTGTTCATGGCACTGGAGATGCAAATACTAGTTCTAGTGAATAATGTCAAACCAATTAATCCAAAATAAAAGTTGCCTCCAGACGTAGAAATTGAAATGATGGGAGAATTTTCTTCAATACTGCTATGAGTTATTTTGATTGAAGATGTCTGCACATTCATACATTGTAAAATTAAAGATAGATGTTTTATTTAGAATGCTGTGCATGGAAGAAAAAGTTAAAGATGAGCACACCCATCTAGAAACTAAAGGATCGGTTCATGCTATACATTTACCGAGAGTATTCAAACCCAAGTGGGTTAGGATGGTACTCAACCAAGTACATGAACAGTTCATGTGGTTGGATAAACTGATTAAAATTACTAAGGATGTGTTGCACATCATCACTAGATTCCCAATCGGAGACAGACCAAAGATGATTAAACAAATTGACAAGGGTAGGTTCACCAAGCTCACTAAAGCATAATGAGATGGAAGAGGAATGAGAATATCTACCATGACATATCCTGAGTTAAGGTATGCATATAACAACATATCTTACCCAATGTTTCAATCATCCTGAGTGGATAATGTACCATGTGGAGTAGTTGATCTAGCATATAAGATAGTAAAGAAAGGATTACATATAGATCTCTGTGAAGTTTTGCTGAAGCAATTAGAAGACAACATGAAGACAATCAGGAAAGAAAAGACCATCACTTTGAAATTTGGTTCATTGTCGGTATGTATCTTCTTCTATTACCAAAATTAATTTCCCTCCATTGGATATGTAGTTTGGAAGACTAATAGGCCAGTTATATATCAGATACATGAGTCTGTAGATAGTCTAGGAGATAATTTTGATGCAATAATTTCTAATTATTTTATGAAGTTCCAAGATAGAATGCAGAAAAGATATAGGATTCCACCTCAACTGGCTGCCAAATATTAGGATAACATATTTTTTGAAGTAGATACATAAGTTTTTATAGTCAAAGTTGCTGAACTGAGAGTTGAATGGATTCAATTGATGGGTATGAAATGGATATTGATATTGGTTCTAAACAGATTAAATCCCTATTAGAAAAACCAACTGACCCCATTGAAAAGAGATATGAGACTTATGAGGAAGTCAAAGAAAAAATCTAGCAAGGTATTTTGGTAACTAGTTAAATAAAGAAGGCGAGTAAAATGATAAATGTTTTATCAGACTCTTGGAGTTGATGATACTTTGGATATTGATAACGCACAAGCCCTTGTAGTGGTTGAGAAAGAAAATGTAAAATTTCCCTCACCAAGCAAGAGAGGTATTACAAGGAACACCAGATCATCAGTAAAATCTATAGAGAAGGATACTGAGATAATTTAACCGAAAGGTAAAACCTATGAGAGAACAAGATGCAAGAAAAAGTTAGCAGGAACAACGAGAAGACTATTACTTGGAAAAGAGAGTGAGACTAAATCTGATGAGCCAAAAAAATCTATTCCAGTTGCATAACTATCACAAGCTCCTCAAAGTCTTGATGAATTTCTGGAAGGATTAAAGGAATCAACAGGATTTGGAGGATTTAGACAAGTTAAGTATCTAAAGAGGAATGAAGAAGACAAGAAAAATATTGAAGATGTAGTTGTTGTAATATTAATGAGATATAGAGTAACACCTATTGAGCTTGCAGATAAGCTACCAGAGGAACTCTACAACAAAATTGATGCACAGTGGAAATATGTAATTAATGCTAAGAAGGATATGAGAGAGATCTCTTGTGCATACTATTCCTGACCTAGAACCATATAAGATTGAAGAAGAATTGAAGAAAAATTCAAAGAAATTTATAGTAAAGGGAAGATTCCTGAGGATAATGAATGGAGACCTAAAATTAGTAGAGATGGATACTACTATAAAATGGAAAGAAATATATCTTGTAGATGACACCAAGAAACAAGAAACCAAGAAGAGTCAAGGTGATACAATCACTGATCAGGTAAAGGAAAGCACATGCCAAGTAGATCCTATTGATCTAACCATTTATAATGCAAAATTAATCATTGAATATGCATCTGAGGATATTGATCCTACAAACAAGTTAACAAATAATGAATATGTTATGGATGTGCATGTACCAAAAACTAAGTATATTGATGTAGATGTTGCACCATTGCAAAGTATTGATCCTATATTGATACAAGTATAAAGTTATTCTACTATTCATATAGGTACTATTGAAGTTGCACAAGATATGGAAATTGAGCCACTAGTCGACAAAGGAAAAAAAAATGTTGATAAGCCAGAGACTAAACATAGGAAGGATACCAATTTGGAACCTTTAACCGACACTAAAGGACAGAAATAGAATACACCACTGACCAAAACATTAAATGTTCAGAATGTTCAAAAGACACAAGATACAAAAAAAGAAATGTTGCAGTAATCAAATCTAAAAGAGAAGGATGTAGAGAAAGAAGAAACAAAACAAAATGAGGAAGTTAAAGAAGAGGAGAGTGTAACTGGTCACCATACCGAGTCACCAGATGAAACAATAACATCACATTCTAAATGCTCTACTGGAGAGAGAAGAATAATTGACAAAAAGAAGAACAAGAAGAGGAAACATGTTATTGATTTAAGTAATCCAATAATCACACCACCTTGAGACCGTAATATGATGAAGCCTAAGGAATTTCACATTTATGCAGAACTTGTTGCTCAAAAGACTGAGCAAGAAAAGCTATTGGCAAAGAAGAAAAAGGTAGACATATTAGAAGATGTAAAAGAAGTTTTCTATGAGATTATTCCATAAGTTAATATTGACGAGCTTGAGCCCCTAATAGACCAAGTTGGAAATCTAGTCCAACAAATCAAAGCACCGAACAACGAAATTAATGAATACATGTTATAAATTCACAAGGCATCTATGGAGAAGAAATTTATGGAGGACCTACTAAAAAATATTTCTATTGCAAAGGTAACTCTTTCTGAGTTATGTTCCAAAATTGAAGAACAATTGAAATCCATCATTTCATTATTTTAGAAATTCTTTATTCTTTCTAACTTTACCAATTAGGACATTAAGAAGGAGGTAGATAATGAAAAAGAGTTGACTGAGCAACTTGCCAAGCTAACTATTGAGCCTGGAGAATTCCATACCTACTACTCAAAGATATAAGAACTCATGGGATTTAAACTCTCATTGAGACAAGAGGAAGACAAGCTGAGATTGGAGTTTCTTGAACTGAAAGAACTACTATTTCCCCATATGCAATTCGTGCAGATACATATGAAGAAAGGAAATGAACTAGCAAGTTTTCTAGAGCCCATCACCCTGGATACTATAGTTTATCTATCAGCAAACATAAATGAATACATTGTTATATTACATAATCTCTACGACACTTGGGAGACTGTACTGGTGGGAATACAAAAAAGGTATAAGAACATTTTTTGATGCTTAAATTTTATTGTTGAGACTTTTTGTCAAAAAAGGGGGAAATATATAGATAAATAGAGAGTCAGATATAGATTTCTGGAAATAAAAAAGAAAATATACTCAACACAAAATAAAAAAAGTATATATGTGAGAAAAGGGGAGAAGAGTTGTACATATTTTGTGTAGAGAGTAACATCCGAAGGGGAGATACTAATTATGATGAATTTGAGGTTTTTGTCAAAAATTCTCAACTAATGTCAAAGGGGGAGATTATTATCTCTATGGATATTTTTTTGTCATTAGTTAAGGCAAATTCATATAAGTCAAAAGATTCAATCGGTGAAAAGGAGAAAGTAAATATTTGACCAGTTGATAATGTACACCAAGAAAGCTAGTGAAGTTGGTAAAGCACACAACAGTGCTAAAGATACTACACCAAGAGTCTATAGTTACCGAACATCGAGTGCATATGAAGTACACTGAGTTGATAGCTACCGACTACTAAAGAGTAGTTAACTGAGAAAAGAGAAGTTACTCTACCTAGTTACTTAATTGTTTCTAAACACAATAAGCGTGCATTTAATGAATTGATACAACATTAATTATGATTCTACAATGCATGAAGATCATTTTTTTACAAGATCAATGATTCAATTAAATCAAAGAGAAGATGTGAGAAGTAGATTGAGTAGTAAATGAAAGTTTGATATTTCCAAGAAAAACACCAAGTATCGAGGTAAAAGTGACACAGTCACCAAGCAAAAAAGGAGATCTAATAGTTAAAATCAAGTCACAATGACCTAACACATAAGATTAAGAGGCAATAAATCTTTTAATTAATGGATGAATTACAGAGAAGAAAATGGTGTGATATAGAGAAGAGGCTGATATTGTTAGTGAAAGTAAAAGGAGTTATTTGAAGAACAAAGAGTAGAACAAAGAGCACCGAGAAAATATCTAGCTACAACAGAGAAAATCTGAGTAGTGTTACAATTTGGTAATTGAGGTAACACAAAATTTCAAAGCACATAGAGTCTGATCAGCATTTGTTTTTGATGCAATATAGAAGACATTGTTAAGTTGTTAATACTATTGTATTGAGAGATAGAAATCCCAATACTGGGTAGATCTTAACCAATCTAATATTTGTAAAACCTTTAATAGGCAACATCTCTAAGTGTAGAGATTGTAAAATCCTCTACCCAGGTAGGCCTAACAAGTCTTTGTATACTCTTGACTGGGTAAGATATCAAAATGGATAAACATTGTAAGCTCTAACTGAGAACACTTTAGAGTGCATTTGGTGAAGGTTTTGGGTATCATCCCCATCGCAGTTTTGTCCTCTAACCAAGGATTTATGCGTAAAAAAAATCATGGAGTTATGAGTTCTTTTAACAGCAATAACAATATATGGTAATAGGTAGTTTCAGTTATAAATTGTTTTGTGGTACTGATTCACCCCTCCCCTCTCATTCCCAACTTTCCATAGTCATTCCAACAATCTTGTTCCCAATAATCATTAATTTGTATTTAATTGTAGGGTTAGTACTTGTACTAACTATTAATGCTCTCTATCTGAAGGGGCATCAATCAATTTTTCTATGCTATTTTTTACTACCTTAAACATTAGAATGGACCTAGTGGATCAAAATCTAGTGATTTCTCTAATCACAACTTTAGTTATCATCGAGGATTTATCTAACCACACAAATTTATCATGAAATATGATAAAAACCATTCATACACATTTATCATCATATATATATATATATATATATATTAATATACACACACACACACACACACACACACACACACACACACACACANCATATATATATATATATATATATATAAATATACACACACACACACACACACACACACACACACACACACAGACACACACACACACACACACAGAGAGAGAGAGAGAGAGAGAGAGAGATAGAGAGATCTATATATATTTTAGGTCAAGTTAACATGATTCATTCCCAAATTGAGTTAGATCCCCAAAATTCTTTGCACGTTATCTCCCAAAGCACTTCATATGATTCATCTAAATAAGTTAGAAAACACATAATAAAAATTAATGCGAACTAGAAACCACAATGCTATGACCAATCCTTAATACTACCCCAAAGACACAAGAAAAAATATAGTTATTTGACAAATTGTATACCCCTTGAGAAACATGTTTTGTACTAGAGAAACAAAGAAACTAGAAGACAAAAATAATGAACCTTATATCTTTCATGCCATGAAATCTTATCATGTGAAATATTTAATATGAGTGCCTCCTTCATTAATAAACTTACTATAAAAAATGCAGAGTGATATCTATAACTACGGAGGAGTGAGGACCAAAAAACATATGTATAGCTAGTAAAAATTGTCAAAGATCTTCATGTTCATGTTTCTAGGAAAAACATTGCATCAATGAAAACATTCCAACAACTACAACCAAGTTAGAGGATAAATTTTGGGTGAAGAAAATTAGATAGTCATGTATCTATTTAATAGAGATACTACCAAGATCCTAAAAGATAAGACACAAAAATAGGTATGGAGTGGTTATGATGTAGAGTGCACTGCAGGAAGACCTAGGTATGTTCAAACTCCTTATAGCTACCTCAAACAGATTGTTCAAGTACTCCAATCCCACACTTGTCTTACTAGGGTGTATAACAACTTGTTCAAGAGGCCAAGTCCCTCTTTTGTTCCCAACTTGGTCTCCCAAACCAAAACACCAATATCTACAATTTAGCTTTTAGGGACACTTCTTTTGTCCATGTCTTTGATTTCTCTGAATTCCAATACCCCTCTAGGGTGAGTGCCATATACAATCTAAAATGGAGTCAAACCAGTACTCCTATTGACTGAATCATTGAATGAGAATTCTGCTTGGGCTATGATGGCATCCCAAGTGGCTCCATGTTCTTGGGTAAGGCATCTTAAAAGGTTTCCAAGGGACCTATTTATAACCTCTGTCTAACCATCAGAATGTGGGTGATATGCAGATGACAGTGAAACATTGGTCTCTAGTTTCCTCCATAGTGTTCTCCAAAAATGTCCTAAAAATTGAGGATCCCTATCTGATATGATTGACAGTGGCAGTCTGTGGATTCTTACAACTTCTCTATAGAATAACCCTACTATGTGAGATGCATCATGAGTTTTTCTACAAGGGATGAAGTGTGCCATCTTTGAAAACCTATTTACTGCAACATAAATACTGTCAAATCTAGATTTGGTCTTTGGAAGACCTAGGACAAAGTCCATACTTACTGAATCCCAAGGTTTCTAAGGAATGGGTAAAAGAGTGTACAACCCTACATTGGAGGTGTTCCCTTTGGCTTGTTGACAAACTAAACAACTTTCCACAAAGCTCCTGACATCTATTTGCAACTTGGGCCAGTGGCAGAACCTTCTAACAAGTTCCAATGTTTTATCTATCCCAAAGTGACCAGATAATCTTCCATAATGCTTTTCTTTGATAATGTTTTCCCTCATGGATCCTTTTGGGACACAATATACTACCTTTGAAAAGTAGACCATCCCGCATAAGAGATTCTGAGAAATTAGTGTGGTATATTTTTCATCTCAGTGCAAATTTAATAAGCCTCCTTGAAATCTTCATCCATAACATACATATCTTTCATTGCATGAACTCCACCAATCTCCAACTGAATGGTTTGGATGGTTAGGTGTCTTCTACTAATAGCATCAGCTACTTTTTTCACAATCCCTTTTTTATGATTAATAGAAAATGTATAGGACTGCAAGATTTCCATCCATTTCACATGTCTATGGTTAAGTTTCTCCTGTCTATTCAGAAAGCTAAGTGCATGACTATCAGTAAAGACCACAAATTCCTTGAGTAGCAAATAATGTCTCCATTTCCTAAGTCATTTAACCATTGCATACATTTAAAGGTCATAGTTTGAGTATTTTTTCTTAGATTCATTGAGTTTCTCACTGAAAAGGGCAACTGCTCTCCCTTCTTGGCTCAAGACTCCCCCAATGGCTTTATTTCTTGCATCACATTCCACTGTAAACACCTTGTGCAAATATGATAGGACAAGGATAGGTTTCTCTGTAATCTTTTTCTTCAACAACTCAAAGGACTCATTAGCTTCATTAGTCCATGTAAATATGCATTTTCTTCCACCTTTAATGGTGTTGATAATGGGACTACATATGCCACTAAAGTTTCTGATGAATTTCCAATAAAAGATACACAAACTATGGAAACTTTGTACCTCTGAAGGAGTAGTACGAGATGGCTAATTGAGGATGAATCCAACTTTGGAAAGATCCATCTTGAGACTGTTCTTGGAGATCACAAAACCTAAGAACACCAGTTCTTCTTGAAGGAATACACACTTTTCTATGTTTATTTTTAGTTGTTCCTTGTGGAGTTTCCTCATCACCATGTCTAAATGCTTGAGGTGCTCTTTTCTGCTCCTTCTAAAGATCAAAATATCATTAAGGTATACAATAACAAAATTAATGAGAAAATGCTTCAACACTTCATTCATGAGTCTCATAAAAGTTCTTGGGGGCATTTGAGAGACCAAAAGGCATTACAAGCCATTCATAGAGGCCTTTTGTGGTCGTAAATGTTGTCTTCCATTCATCTCTACCTCTAATTCTTATCTGATGGTAACCACTCCTTGGAGTAGTAGCTTGCACCCCCAAAATAGTACATCAAATCGTCTATTCTAGGCATAGGAAACCTATATTTGATGGTTATCCTATTGATTTCCCTAGAATCCATACATAGTCTCCATGTGCCTTCTTTCTTGGGTGCTAGGACTGCAAGGACTGCACAAGGACTCACAATTTTCCTAATGAGACCCTTTGACAACAATTCTTCAATATGCCTTGCTATCTCTTGATTGTGTTTAGGGGTCATCTTGTATGCTACTTTGTTTGGAAGGGTGGCCCCTGGTATGAGGTCTATGTAGTGATTCACTTCTCTTTCAGGTGGCAAGGACTCTGGTGTACTTTTAGCTATGATACCCTTATACTAGTCTAAGAGTGATTTGACTTCTTTGGGGCCTACATCACTAGTGAGGGCCTTGACCTTTGGCTCTTTTAATGGTGTCTTTTGAGGTATTACTACTAATGCATAGAAAGGTGTTTCCTTTTCTTTTAGCACCTTCACGAATTCCTTTTCTCCTACATGCAAGACACTACTAGTCACATGTTTTTCTTTCTCACTATCAAGGAGTGGATTCATCACATACTCAACACCATCCTTAACAATGGTATACACATTAGAATTTCCATCATGTTTGGCATCTAAATCAAATTTACAAGGTCTTCCTAATAACAAATGGCATGCATCTATCTCTGTGATATCACATAAAAATCTATCTTTATACTCCCCTATCTTAAAATCTTCCCAAAATTGTTCATTGATGATGGTTTGTTTCTCTTTTATCAACCAAGAAGCTTTGTAAGGGAAAGGGTGAGGGATGACATGCAAGTTTAACTTATTAACTAACTCCCTAGATGCAATATTATCAGTGGATCCAGAGTCAACTATAACTTTGCATACCTTTTTATTCACCTTGCAACTTGTTCTGCATAATGACTTCCTCTGAGGTGGTTCTGCAGTAGTAGGTACTCTTAGGAGTGTCCTTTTCATCATGAGGCATTCTCCATGTTCTAGATTTGCAGGCCTTGAAGTTGCAGAGTGATAAGAGGACATACTATGAATGTCATCTTCTTGGGTGAGTTGTACTCTTCTATTCTATCCTTGTTTACTTGTGCCATTCTTCTCAGGGCATCTAAAGGACTGGTGTCCAATTTTATTGCAAGTAAAACATTTCGCAGTGAAGACACTAGGTCCTCTTCCACCAAATCTCCCCCTACTGTTTGATCTCTTACCTCTAAATCTGCCTCTGTTACTATTCTCTCCTTCTAAATCCTAGTTATTAAACTCTCCTTGGTTTCTTTGGAATTTATAAAACTCTCCTTGGTTTCTTTGGAATGGACCCCTTCCATTGAATCTACCTCTGCCTCTGAAATTACTCCCTCTACCTTTGTTGTTTTGTTATCCTCTCCTTTTTTTCTTTTCTT
This sequence comes from Thuja plicata, assembly GCA_018584345.1. NCBI lineage: Eukaryota > Viridiplantae > Streptophyta > Pinopsida > Cupressales > Cupressaceae > Thuja > Thuja plicata. The sequence continues at coordinate 1,871,386 of MU226704.1, forward strand.
CAATTTTCAGTGCCATTTGAAAGCACTTATGTATTGATTCAGGGTTGAATAAACTCATTTCATTGTGAATGCTATACTTCAATCCATTTAGGTACCTTGCAATTTTTTGCTTCTCACTCTCAGGGATTTTTGCCTTCAAGGTCATTCTATGAAATTCTTTGGTATACCCACTCACATCAAGGTCCTTTTGTCTTAGATTTTGCAAATTTTTATGGAGGGTGATCTCATAATCCTCAGGTAAATTTTTTTTTTTAAATTTCTTCCAAAATCCTTCTCCATGTTGAGATAGGGTTCTTCTCTTCCTCAATCTTTTCATTTTGTAGAAAACACCACCAACTTTGGGCATGGCCTTTCATTTTGGAATTTTCCACCTTGAACTTCTGATTTTCAGGGACATTGTCACACTCAAAGTAATTCTCCAAAGCTTCTATCTAATCCATACATTATTCAGGGTTCATTTTCCCACAAAACATGGTAATATATGATTTTTGATCTCTCCTTCCAACTCTTTCAAGAGCTTCAAGGAACTAAGCTTGTTCTGCAGGTATGTTCTTCCTTTCATCCTGCCATATGTCTTCTTCTTCTTCTTCTTCTTCTTCTTCTTCTTCTTCTTCTTCTTCTTCTTTAGAGTCTCATCCTTCTTCCTTTTATATTTGGAGGTCCTTCAACTTCTTTATCTCTTATTCCATCTTCTTGTTCTTGGCTATTTGTTCCTTGAAAATTTTAGCCAATTCCATATTAGTGATTCGAGTGGGAAGTTCCTCTCCTAGAGGATCTTCTGTCCTATCACCCATCTTTCACTTCTTCCAAGGCCTTAGCAGGATCGGATACCATGACCTGATGCAAAGTGCATTGCATGAAGACCTAGGTAGGTTCAAACTCCTTATAGCTACCTCAAGATTCTTCTTCAAGTACTCCAATCCCACACTTGTCTTACTAGGGTGTATAACAACTTGTTCAAGAGGCCAAGTCCCTCTTTTGATCCCAACTTGGTCTCCCAAACCAAAACACCAATCTCTACAATTTAGCTTTTAGGGACACTTTCCCTAACCCAAGCCTAAGAGTGAAAATATTCACTAGAGGCTCCAAATAACCAATCCAAGGGATGGTACACTTTATTTATACCCTAAGGATTGAGATTCCACCAATGGATTCAGTTCTATAGACCCAAGGTTAGCCAAAATCTAACTAGTCTAGATTCTCTTGTAGCCCTATCCAAAGGGTTTTTCAAGCATAAATTTATATCATAGAAGGATCTAACTGATCTGAAGTGGGTTCTAGATACCCTTTATGGTATTGAAAACCCCCAAAGCCTTAGGACCCCACTCTATTCCAACACCTTTAAACCCTTGAAAAGTTCACATGGCTAATTAGCAAGGTTAGGCTTGGATTACTAAGCAGTGGTCTAAGGTAGTTTCACAAAGTGAGAAAAAGGACTTGGATAGTTCCCTGTATCCAAAAATTACCTAGATCCACCATTGGTTTGACCCTTCCAACCATATAACTCCCATGCATGTGACTGTACTCAAAAGGCAAGCTAATTACATTGAGATAATTAGCCTAGGGCTTTGTCTTAAAAATCATGAAACAAACATTGAGTTTCTAATCCTTTAGAATATTAAAATGCATGATCCTAACTTGTATTTCCCAAGTTAGGATCACATCTTTGGGCTAGACCCAGGAAAATAGGGATTTTCAGGCAGTGACCAAAAAAAATGCTCTAACTCCTATGTAACTTCACAAAAATGGATGAAACCAATTGGAATGGTGAGATAACTCAAAAAATAAAAAATTTATGTAGGTGGTTTCACCAAATGAATTCATACTAGGCTGTACACACACATAATGACTCAGAAAACTCTTGTATTTCCTTCTTTGAACATCAAGCTCCGTACATAGTGACTTCTAACCTTCCTAGAAGGCATACAGACATCAAATAACATCATCTTGGAATTACAGATGCTCCAATAAGTTGTTTTAGCCATTTCAAATTGTGTTTTCACTCCTCAAGAAACATTTTTCAAAATTTTCTCATATAACATTTTGCAAAAAGACAACAATTTAGCAACATTTGTCAAAGTTGTAATTTTAAGAAAAATGCCAACACTAGTGTATAGTTGGAAAATGGAAGCACTTCCATTATAGACTATTTTAGCATTCTAAGGAAGTAGTTAGGGGTCATTTCAAGCACCTTGAATGGGTCTCTGACTTGGATCTAGCTTTCCCCCTTGTTCTGCCCCATTTCCCACTTTTCTCTGACCTGTTTCTTGCACCCTAAACTGCAAATTGAGACTTTTGACCTCAGTGTCAAAATTGACCTTTCTGGGTCAAGGTCAACCTTAACCTTGACCTAGGTTAAGGTCTACCTTGACCATGATGTAGGTCAGAATCAACCTTGATTTTGACCCAAGCTACAAATTTCATGATTCTTGGGTTTCCGGATGTCAGGCTTCGAAAAGGTTTAATTCCCTCTGCCGGGTTGGCTGTTTCGGTCTTCGGAGTAATGAATCTTGAAATTATATTTAATATAGGTCCACTTCTAGGGATATAGATCTAATTGGAATTTAATTCTCCTATGTAGGACTCTCTATAATATTGTACCCTAGATTCATATATAAGGAATCCTTCTCCTCTCATTTTCTCTAATCATCTAAGACTCAAGAAGTAAAATCTAAGTCTGAAGGACAAGTTAAGGAGAAATATTTGAAGCAAGATAAATATCCATTGAAGCATTCATCTGCTCTCAAGTATCCAAGCATTCAAGCACTTTCAAGAACTCAATTTATCAAGGAGATCCATTGGTAGCCATTGAAGGATTCAAGCTCTATGGAGCCCTCTTGTTGAAGATTTCTCCATGAATATTCCTCCAAGCCTCTTCCTATTCCAAGATCCATTCAAGATTGGTGTTGAAGATATATAAGAAATTTACTTGAGACATCCTACATCTAACATTCTACATTCTACATCCATTTTGTGCATACAACCTATGGACCCACGGATTTGAATCTGCCACAAGGGTTTTGTTATGCCCTACATCCCCATCCCTACATTTTGTGTGCAAAATGTTGGGTCCCCCTTTTTCTTTGTTTTCTGCTTGTGGCTCTTGCCTTGTTTTTTTCCTTTGTTTCTTTGGTTTCCTTCTCCAAGTTTTCTTTCCCATGGTGTTGGTTTTGCTTTTTGTTTTTGTCCCTTGTGTCTCTGGGACCCGGTCCCAGAGTTGGTCATTCTTTGTCCAGGATCCAGATTCCGGACTCTGGGATTCTTTGCCACGATGTCTTCTTTTCGTAAGAAGGTATGGTTGCAAAAAATCCCTGGGCCCGGAGTTTGGAGGTCAGCTTGTTCTAGAATTTGTGGAAGGAAAGGTAACTTGCTTTTACCCCGGCTATAAATAGAAATTACTTGTCATTTTCACAATTACCGTGATTAAAACACTTAAGCAATTTGAGCGATTTCAGAGCGATTTAAGAGGGATATCATAGTGATTTGAGCAGAGTCTAGTGCGAGCTATTTTTGAGTTGTTCTGAACAATTGCAAGTGTTTTCTGGTGATTAAAGGGTGATCTTTTGAAGGTAGGAGTTGTTTCAGAGTGTTCACGACCACCTTTTCTTCCTTCCTCTCTGGTTTTCAGGATGGTTTCTCTGTTTCTCTCCGTTTCCTGGCTTTTTGTTTTTGTTTGGTTTGTGTTTGTCTATCGTTTTCATTTTTTTTCTGTATCTGGTTTCGCCGCCCGTTGGTGGGTCAGCTCTACCAAAGGGTTGTCCACTCTCTGTGCAGATGTAGCATATTCTGTAGATAATTTAAATGATGTATATGCTTGTACATTTTCTGGTTTTGTTTAGGTAGCAGCTCTACATTTTGTGTATATATGTACATTTGCTATATATTGATGTATATCCTTCCATTTTGTATGTATATACCTTTCAACCCCAATGTATATATGTTGTATATGATGTATATTTCATGTATATCTACCTAGTTTTGTAACTAGCTCATCGTGCTTCCTCTGTTCTCATTCCCAAATTCACGAGCTCGTTCCATGTAGGATACCACCTGGTTGAAACTCGGCTCTCAGTTGGTTTCAACCAGGTGGTTTTCTCTCTCCTCATAAATCAGCCTTAATGACTGTCCCATTTATGTCTGATGTATGCATTAAAAACTATCTTGCTTTTCATGCTTTCAGACAGTTGGCTTCACCGGCATCGCCATGACTTCCATTTATTGCATAGCCACGTGACGTCCACGTGGGTCTAACAGCTCACTTTTCAGGCATAATTTCTAATGGTTAGTTTTCTAGACGATGGGTCTCTTGCCCTCACCCAACCCATGTCTTGCTTTTTCTAAGTATTATGAGACCCCTGGGCCCAGATATTGGTTAAAATTCCAAGTTTGCAATATATATATACTTTTCAGGATTTTTGAACTAAACTAACTTTTCAGGGAAAGCAAACACCATGGTGGTAAGATCGCTGAATCTCAGAGTATTATTTATCTATATATTCTGATAGTTGCCTTTCCTTGTAGGTTTCCAGAGCAATATACTTCCACCATGTCTTAGGCTTCCGCATCTTCACCACCTGGGAGTCTGAAACTTCCTTCCGTGGCGGTCACCAGGGTAGCCATAAAATCCAAAATGGAGAGGGCCTTGGAAAAATTGCCCCTCAGTATGAAATAGATAAAAGATAGCATCATTGTGGGATCAAAGATTGATTTCAACATATAGTTTATTACCGACACCAGTGTTGGGATGTGGGCCAAAATACTAGCCTTGGTGAAAATAATCTACATTCAGCGGTAGGTCGGGGATCCACTGATGATCAATGTCAGGGATTCTGGGATCCTCAAGGCTGCCTATTTTCTGTGCTCAGTGTAGTCTCTAGAGTTAATCCTCACACTTGCAACACATTACAATTCTTCTGTCTAGGCCATCTTGCTCACAGCCCCAGAACCCACCGGGTATCCTACCCCTATGGTGTCTCTCAACGCTGCTACTTTCTAGATGAGCTTGGGGATCCCTCAATTAAAAAAACTAGCTGTGGTTACTAGAGCAGATGCCTTAGCGTAGTTCAAATAGTTGGAGGAGGAAGCCCAGATATACATGAATAACCACTAGCTCAAGACCCCGAAGAGGGATCCCAAGAGAATGAAGCTAGATCTCCCCCGGTCCAAATTTAAGGAAAGTATGCAGATGGGGATAATAGCACAGTCCTGGGTCTTCGGGCAACCCCATGCCTAAGAATTTTTGACATGGATGTACTATTTTCTACTTGGCATCTCCACCAAGGGAGAATACTTTGATTGGGCCACCATCATCTCCAACCATGTAGATTCTCAGTTTCTAATGGTGGTTCAAAAGCGGAAGTTTCATATGACTTCTTTTGTTCTCTAGGCCCTGGCACAACAATGGCTTGCCACTAATGGATTACTTACATCGGGCGTACTCGGGATTGGCCTAGGTCAGAAGGATCCTTGGGACTTTTTCCCATAAATCCAATGGGAGGCCAGTTTCCCCAGTTTTTGCCAGTGAATGACACCTTCATCTATTACAACCTGGTCACACCTACCCAGGATGCAGGATACCACCTCTCCACAAAGGCAATGAATCTGGTCAAAAGTTACAACCATTATTATATACAATTCCAGCAACATACATACATAAGGGTAATCGACTTCTCTGGGAAACCTTACTTGTTACCCAAGCATTGTGGGAAAAAGATAATTCTTTTAGAATATTGCAGGCAGATAATGGAGCTACATGCCTTCTACACCTTGAAGAAGGTGAAAAACATCCCATTCCCAATTACTATGCAGTCTGGCCGTGGCCAAGGAGGTATACAACGAGTTCAAAATCTATAACTTAGCAGAATTCTACTTGGCTTGGAAGAATTTTGATCCACACGACAAAATTGTGTCGACACTTTGTCGGGCATCAGAGCCCCACCAATACCACATGGAAGACTTCTGGGAAGATCGCCAAGATGACATGGAAGTCTGGAGCTGACATTACATCTGGATGACCATGGGAATGATGGAAAGGTTAAAGCTCTAGAGATTTCCAGATGACTTCTCAGACTCCGGATCCACAATAGATCCCCAGTACAAAGCAAAGGGGATTGATAAGTTGGCCCTCCCACAAGTGGACTAGAATGCCTAGGAGGGGCCCACCATTGAAGAGTTCACCCGCAACATGGTCAAACATAGCCACACCTACTTTAAGAAGGTGTGCCCCGGGAGTGTCCATAGGGCTGCCCAGCCAGTGCCAAAGTTAACCCTGGGAGACGGAACTTCTTTGTAGAGAGAAGATAGGGGAAAATGAATAATGCAAACTCCAACTGAGCAAGAGGTACCCATAAAGGAACAACTAAAATAGTCACTGGAAGCCTCCCAGTAAATGAAAGATAGAATAATCACACGGTTGGAAACTTTGGTGCTCATGGACGGATCCATCCTTCCTCCTTCTTCCCCTTCACTAGCCGCACTAATGGTGAAGGCAATAGGGGTAGAGCCAGGAGAGGAGAAGGCCCTAAGGGATGCAAGGCTGCCTTTGGTCACCAGGCAGAAGAAGAGGCTTAATTCAAAACCAAAGATAGAGCCAAAGGTGGGGATGACTTAGATCCCATAAGTTGAAATCCTTTCTTCCAACTCCCCAAAGCCGAAGAGGGAACCAGAGCCCACTGATGTCCCAGAAAATCCTCCCCCTCAGGATGAATTTGATGATGTTTTTATAACTGACAAGTTTGGGAATTTGTAGGGGGACATTGAGCAGACAGAGGCTGAAGCCCCGGAGCAGGAGGAAGCTCTAGAATAGGAACCTACCTAGGAACAGGAGGAGAAGGCAGAAGAAGAGGAAGAGGCATAAAAAGAAATTGCCTCTAAAGTCCTGAAGATACAGGACATGGGAGTGGACCAACAAAAGCAAAGTGAACAAATGACATTAGCTAGGGGAACCAGACCTTCGGGAGCAATCGTAACCTTAGCCGCTATGTTCCAAGTGTCGCTCCTAGAGGTGACATTTGGGGAGGTAATCACTGCGGCTCAAACATTGAATCTTGGCCCGTTACCTCCCCCATTACCAAAAGATGTACCAATGGAAGAGGACATCCTAGCAACAGAGGCTGAGGAAGAAAAGGAACAACAAGATGAAGAAAACCCTGGGGCAACAAATGAAGACCCATACATGGCCAAAGATGCAGACGCCGGGGTAGAAGACATAGGTGTCACCGAAATAAATGTCACCGGTAGACAGGGAAACACATGAAAGGAATTAGAGGAGGCTCATCCTGATGAAGGGGCACAACAAGATATCAGGGAGAAGTCACATGAACACATTTTGGCTACCAAGCCACCCCTATTGCCCCCATGGTTAATAAAAACTCGAAAGAGAAAGGCACCTCCAACAACATCCCAGGCCCACCTTTCCTTAGAAGAGATGATGACCCAGGCCTAGAACCCACCAAAGGCCAAGAAATCTCAGATAGTCCACACCCTTTAGACTAAGCCAGGTGGAGAGATAGTTGCATTAATAGCGACACCTTCCCCTGATGTAGACAAAGTGATGGCAGAGGCTAGAGACTATAGTATCACAGAGGTATCACTGGGGAAGAGGGGAAAATAGGGTGAAGTAGACCTGTTAAAAGAGCTGGCCAGGGTAGTGGAAGCTCATTATGAAAAGGAAGCTCAAAAGCTCAAAGAAGAAAAGGAGAAAAATGTAAACCTTATGGGGTTGCTAACTGAGCTAGCCCAGCCTATCAGTGTTATTCCTTTGGGGGCGTCTACATTAGACATACTGCTTCCACAAAGCGATGTAGATTCACTACAAGTGATGAAGAAGAAAGCCTAAGTGACCGATGAATGGGTTTCCCTACAAGTGGGAAATGTCTGGCGCTTCTTGGTATCCACCCTCCTAGATCTATATGCAGCCTGCCATGTCCTACATCAGGCCGAGACCACCGTTAGTATATGGGAGGCGGATATTGAAAATTAGGAGGCATGGAAAGTTGAGTTAGAAGAGCTCCTCAGCATCGGAGAGGAAATTGTTTCCGAATTCAAAATTTTGGGGAAGGAGTCATTCAATTTTGTGAGAACCCAAAACTCTAGACTTGACCTCACATTGGGGGTAATCAAGCAACTAGTGGGGACTTTGTGGGAGAAAATCAATGTAGTACAATATTCTTTTAATTTATACAAGTCTTTTGTTACGAAGGTTTCCAGAGCTGATCTATTTAGCACTGACACTTGCACATTGGAGGAGTACATCCTTGGGAAGTTCAATGAGATAATGGAATCAAGGTATCAATCCATGGAGGGAGTAGATGGCACCCAAATGAAAAGAATAACTTGTAGGGTACTCAGTAGCCATGATACAGAAAAAATGGCTGATGAATTTAAGGGAAATGTTCTGGACCTGGGGGAACAGATTGAGGTGGCTAAGTACCAGCGGGCTAGCCTTAAGGAAATTGAAAAAGATGGAATCTCACATCTCCTCCAGACCTTCAATGACAATAAGCAACAATAAAGGTTCTTCGGGGGCTGGAGAAAACCCAAGTGCTTTTGTATTCTTTATTCTTTCAGAATGTAAGTTCCCAGATCTCGGAGTTCCGGATCCTATATTTTGTATTCTTTCAGTGATCTATGTCCCGGTCCCCAAGGCCGACCAGTTACTTTCAAAGCAGTTAATAAAGGTTGCCAAAAAGTAGGTAGCAGTTAATAAAGGTTATCGAAGGTTGTCAGACGGCAGATAGCTACATCAAGGCACATCAGATTGATAAGAGGATTTCTAATAGATGATCCTCCCAAGGCACCGCTTCAACATTACACCTGGCACATCAGAGACAGGGAGCCAATTTTTCCATTCATGAGGCATGTAACCTTGATCCCCGGGGGATCAATTTTCTTCTTTCTTCTTCTCAGCTCCCATCTCAAGGCTGATTCTTCTACTTCACTTCTCAATCTTTTCTTCTGACTTGACAGGCCTATTCTGTCTCTAGGCCTTTTGTAGAGTGGCGCAGGTAGTACCAGCCACTGGATAGTATATTCTATTATACAGTGTAACATAAGTTAGGGTTAGGGTTAGATGTAAATGTGTATAAATAGTAAGTCTGGCCCCATTCCAAGGGTCGAAAAAATTGATGATTTTGTAGTCCATAGTAATAGAAAAGTAGTATTTTCATTTCTTAGTTGCAGAGCTCAATGCTCCTTAGTCTTTAAGCTTTCAATAGTTAGATGCTCCCTTGGAGCCACCATTGTACCATGCACCAGTGCTTGCTAGAAGAAATGTTAATGAAGAAGGAAGAGTTCTTGCAATGATGTTGTTGGCATTCTATCTTCCAGGTTAACGGTATTTTATGGTTCTTGCAATGATGTTGTTGGCATTCTATCTTCCGGGTTAACGGTATTTTATGCTTTGTATTCTTCATGTCCTTTTCTCTAACACTAAAGTAGATTAACGACCTCCTTTCCTTTGGTACTGATGAAATATGAACTGATGGTTGTATGTTTCTTTAGTATTTAGTATAGCATGTTAGAGCATTTATTGATGTTTTGAATGTTAGGCATAACTATAGGTAGATGAACCATTTCGAACCCTGCAGGATCTTTTTTTCAATTTATTTGTTAAGTGTAAGAATGTTTGGAGAAACCTCACCTTTTTGAATCCCCAGAGAGAACAAGTTGAAGAAACCAGCTATCCCCCTTGAAAATAGTCACATCTCCCAACCGAGCCCCACACCGTTGAGACCCAACCCTCAGGTGCTTGGAGGCCCGGGGAATCTTACTTCCTCGGATAACCTTTGTAGGCGAAGTTGGCTGGTACCCTAGTACCCGGTGACAATTTACATCTACTGGTAGACCCGGTCACCTAAGTCCCATCAATAGGTTTCTATACAAGCAAGGTGAATTAGTTCATTTAATTTGTTTTACTTATGAAATTTAAATTATAGTTTGAGGTTAATTCCAAAACCAAGATTTGAACAAGGAAAACCCCTCCCCCCAACAAAAAAACCATTTTTCTTACAGGGACAAGTTTGGAACAGTGAATTGGAGTGCAGATTTGGATACCCTTTTCGGCAAACTATCTGGATCCAGAAATAGATTTAATATAAGAGATTTTGGGTTAGAATTGACATTATGTTCTAGGTCAAAATCAGAGATTCTAGGTCACAATTGGAAATTTTGGGTCAAAGGTGACATTTCTGGGTCAGAATCGACATTTTTTTTAGGGTCAAAATAAGAAATTACAATCAGAATCAGAAATTCTGGGTCAAAGGTGACATTCACTTATGGGTCAAAATTTGAACTGAGCCAGATCAGAAAAGGATTTCTAGGTTTTCTTCATCTATATGTTTCTGTTCCAGATCTGTTTGCAGATTTTCCAAAAACTCACTATAGACACTCGAAAACAACATTCTTCACATCTATAGCATTTGGAGGTTAGTACTTTTCTTCAATTCATTTCAATTAAAGTTTTTAATCTTGCTAAATCTATCACACATTCTCTTCTATAAAACAAAATCTAAGGTCTTCCTCTTTAGTCTCATTTCCAATTGATTGATTCATTTATGCATTGAACCTTCCTTTGGGGTTAATCAATTAGGATCCTTCCTTTTTGTATTTGAGGTTAAAATGAACATCTTATCTTTCTTACACAAAATAATCCATCAACCCCCATATTTACCATTTTTACCTTATTTTATCCTTTACATTCTAATGACCTCCATTTTATATGTTACATTTTGGTGAACCCGTGATAGACAAATCTTTCTTTTTGGTGTTAGATTTACATTTTTATGTTAGATCTTGCATGCATATTAGATTAACTTTCTTTTATGTTCTTGCATTTACATTTAAAAAAATTAAAAACCAAAATCTTGTGTTTCCTAAATTAGTTCATTTGCATTGCATTGGTGTATGAGCTTTACTAATTCTAGTCCTACTTATAGTATCCCAGTTAGAAGAAGCCATAGAATTATGGGTTCCTTTGATTATGAGTCTTCCTCTCCTTTCCATAGGATCCTAGATGACAATTTGACCACCCATGATTCCAATCCTTCTATGGAGCACAACTCTTCTCACTCATCTCATGATGAGGATGATGCTTTAAGAGTTCCTCCTAAACAAGTCCAATAACTTTCAACAAAACTTGATAAAATGAGAAATTGGATTATTCAAGAAAACCATAATCAAGATTCCATCCAAGCTATAGAGGATCTTAAGAAAGTCCTTCATGATAGTGATAAGGGTGTTAATCTCTTGTGTGGTATCACTCATCTTGAGCATTTGAATGTTAAACCTTTAGCTCAAGAGGCTCAAGATCTAGGATTCACTCCTCGTGTCACTAGTGAGGGACATTATTCCAATCCTTTACCTAGCATTCCTACTTAGACTGTCCCTTTAATGACTACATCTCTTCCAATTTCATCTATTCCTGTGATTTTTCCACTAGTGTCTCTACCTACCTCATAGCCTTCTTACCATAGTGTTCCTTTTACCTATTCCAATCCTCTTCCAACTGTGGTTCCAAGTGTTCCACCAATTGTGTGTTCCATTCCTGGTGCTTCCTACACTTATCCTAGTGTTCCTAATATTTCTATGCCACCTATTTATTCTAATGATTCCACAATAAATAGTTTGGCTCAAACTGTGTCATCTTTACACCAACAACTTGCATCTTTAACCCAATCCAAGTTTAGCATTCCTACATGTGACATGGGTAGTCCTTTATTCTTAGAAATTATTTGTGCTAGTGTCCCTCAGCAAGCTGATATGCCTCATCTTGAGAATTAAAATGGTAAGGGAGATCCTGTTACTCATGTTAAAACATTTCAAATCCTTTGTAGTGATTATTCTCATGACCATAGGATTTTAGCTAAGTTGTTTTCTAGAACTTTTCGTGATAAGGCCTTGCAATGGTATTGTTCTTTACCTCCTTATTCTATTGATTCTTTTCCTAAAATTGCTAATAACTTCATCCAACAATTTCAAAATAACATTGGTCTGCAAGTTTCCTTAACTAATTTAATGCATTGTAAACAAAACACTAAGGAAAAATTGACTAATTTTATTGGTAGATTTAAGCATTTGTATGCTCAAATTTCTTATCCTATTCTTGATATTGGTATTTAGCATATGTTTATTTCAATGGCTCCTATTCCAGTTGATAAAAGTGGCACTGATCCTAATCCTAATAAGTTTTATAAACCTAATAGCTATGTCAAGATCAATAAATAGACGAATGTAGTCATTGATCAAGTTGTTATTGCATCCAACAATACCACTTTTGCATCCACTTCTTTCCATATAAATCATACGTTTACTCCTCTCTCTGAATATTTACATTCTATTATGAGAAGGTTTTTAAGTCCTAATATGATTACCTTGCCTCATATTTGACCTATTCTCCCTACCACGATGGCATCAAAATCCTTTGATCCTAAAGCTTTCTGTCAATACCATAGACATAATGGCCATGATACTGAAATATGTTATTCTCTAAAGCATAAGGTTCAAGACTTAATCAATTCTAATTCTTTATCTGTTGATAATTTTGATGGTAATGGGAGCAAATCTATCTCTCCTCCTAATCAAAACATTCAAATCTATACAAATCCTTTACCTACACATGATACTAATACCATTGCTCAACCATCTTCTATGGATATTGTTTATGATTCAAAGATGGATGATCTCAATTATATTGATAATCATGTGGAGTGCACTGTTTTATCCCAACCTACTGTTCAAGATCCTTCGCCTTCACTTAAACTTCAAGTTCCACCTAAACATCAGAAACAAACTAAGGATAAATGACCTAGGGAACTCTCAATTACCTTTGATGATTCTGAGACTATTAAGGCTCTCGATGGTCCCCTTTATATTTATGCTAGTATTTCTAAGATACCTACGCATGGTTGTCTCCACATCTTTAATAAATGTCATTACTGAGGAATTTTTTTTTATGAAAAACCTACAACGTGATTGTTATGATACATCTAATGCATGGATCCAAACTTGTAATGGTTTTCTCTATCCTTCACTTGGTTCTATTAACTTTCCTATTGAACTTTATGGTAAAGTTGTAGTTACTACCTTCATTGTCATTCCCACTTCTAATCAATTTCAAGTCAAATTTGGTTTTCCTTGGTTAACTTCCATGCATGTCGTTGCTTCTCCTATTCATAAGTGTATTAAGTTCATTCATAATGGATAAGTGAAAATGATTAATCATAGTTTGTATCAACCTTCTAGGCCTAGAGATTGTACTACTCTTGATTTATTTTGGCCTTCATTATCTATTCATATCCTCCTCACCCTAAAAACCTTTTTCATTCATATCAAGCCTATAAACATTGTAATATTGTCGAGTTAAGCATGCCTCAGATAGGTCTTAACCATGGTATTTTTCCCACCCTTTTAATACCTCCTTAACCCATTACTGCTAGCTCTATTACTCAACCTCCCAATGTCTCTTCTCAGCCTACTGCAAATCCTACCAATCCTCCTATATAACCTGTGAAGGAAGCAGTTATCATTCCTCCTAGTCCTCAACATGTGTCAAACAAAGAAAAATGTAACAAATATGCTAATGAATGTTGTAAGAAGGTAGGGCTAATGCTAGGGCCCATGCCTCTATTCTTCAAGATTATTTACCTTCTTTTGACCAACCTATGCCTGATGCGTTGGAGGAAGTTAATGTTCATAATGATGTTAAGATGAATGATTGTGATGATTCTATTCACATCTTAGATCCTAATTTAATTAGTCTTGATGAGGAGGATACTCTTGATGATCCTATTGATCCTAGTGATAAATATGAGACCATCGATCTTGATACTGATTTACCTCATATGCTTTCAACTCAATTGATAATTACACCTAGTACCAAACATCATGATTCTCAAGAGGATCCTTCTTTGGAACTAGCTATTATTCCTAATGTATTGGATATAGTCCCTCTTGCGAGTTTCCCACCTTCCCTAAATGATATAAACCAAGATAGGGAGAGTAGGAAATGCACTTGATTGGCTTGTCCTTCATGGTAGCTATTCTTGTGTTTTCCTGCTATATTGTGCTTCTCCTGTAATTTGTTTGCTAAATGTTTGTTAGATTCTTTTATACAACCCTTGTTAATTTGTTGGTGCAAGGTGATAAAGGAATCAAATCTGTTGTATAATTCCTCTATATGTATCTGTACTCTTCTATATGTTGTTTTCATTATGTTGTACTTGTGCTATTATTCATAAATGTTTTATTTGTGTAGTCCTCTTGGATCTGCGACATGGTAGCACTGATTCTTTTTGGTCTCCATGTTGTGGTCTAAAAAGACTCTTCTTCGTAACTCTTGAGTTTTCTTTCCTCCATTGTAATTGTAGTTCTACTTTATTTGGGGAATGATGTCAATTTATTTGTAATAATATCATATCTATATATACATATTATCTTATGATCATACTGATCCCACAGTAGGTAGATCCCTTCTATGTTCTTTGTATTTTTATGTTTTATTTCCCTTGATTTGTCTTCGTTTGGGGGCATCTCATAGTGGAAACATAATCAGTAGCAATTTTTATGCTTCTATTAAAGACATTGCTCTCGTTAAAGTTGTAGCAATGACTTTAACATGGGGGCATATGCTCTACTCACTTTTTGCACACACGCACTTTCAAAATATTTTCAAAACTTAAAAATTTCTCCCTTTATGGATTAAAGAATAATCCTTAAAGCATGGATTTTTACCTTATAGGATCTCTTAATCCCTCCAGTTTAAATTTATACGGTCTCTTGATCCCTCCAGTTTCAATTTACAATGTTTTGATCCCTTAAGGTTGAAAGGTGTCCTTAAGACCGGATCTCCCTAATGGGTTGACTAGTGAGTAGCTACATTCACTAGGTGGTTCAACTCCATCTTTCCAGTTGCACTATTTCCTTGTGTGGTTCACAATGGGACATAAGTTCTCATTGGGCGAGGTAACCACACCCTCTCTCTTTTTCTCTTTAACTAGTGATATCTCTCTTATCATGATCTTAGGGTTGATAAAGACTTAAGTCCCTGGGGTCTTGAGGATTTCTTTGTCCCTTTTGATTTCAATAAGATTATATTTTCTTCATGATCTCCTTTACCAAGAGTTTGCATCAAGTCCATGCTCTTGCTAAAGTGGGGGCTAAATGTATAGTCAAAAAATGGAAGCACTTCCATTGTAGACTAGTTTAGCCTTCCAAGTAAGTGGTTTTGGGTCAAGTCAAGTGCCTTGAATGGTTCTCTAACTTGGATCTGGCTTTCCCCCCATTCTGTCCCATTTTCCACTTTTCTCTGACCTGTTTCTGGCACCCTAAACTGCAAACTGAGAATTTTGACCTCAGGGTCAAAATTGACCTTTCCAGGTCAAGGTTGACCTCAAATTTGACCTTGACCTAGGTCAAGGTTGACCTAAACCTGACCTAGATCAGAATTGACCTTGATTCAGACCCAAGCTCTAGATTTCATGATTCTGGGGTTTCCGGATATCAGGCTTTGGAAAGGTTTAATTCCCACTTCCGGTTGGCTGTTTTGGTCTTCGGAGCAATGAATTTTGAAATTATATTTAATATAGGTCCACTTATAGGGATATAGGTCTAATTGGAATTTAATTATCCTATGTAGGCCTCTCTAGAAGATTGTGCCCTAGATTCATATATAATGAAGCCTTCTCCTCTCATTTTCTCTAACCATATAAGACTCAAGAAGTAAAATCTAAGTGTGAAGGAAAAGCTAAGGAGAAATATTTGAAGAAAGATAAATATCCATTGAAGCATTCATCTACTCTCAAGCATCCAAGAATTCAAGAACTTTCAAGAACTCAATTTATCAAGGAGATCCATTTGTAGCCATTGAAGGATTCAAGCTCTATGGAGCCCTCTTGTTGACGATTTCTCCATCCATATTCCTCCAAGCCTCTTCCTATTCCAAGATCCATTCAAGATTTGTGTTGAAGATCTATAAGAAATTGATTTGAGACACACTACATTTGACATTCTACATTATACATCCATTTGGTGCATACATACTTGTGGATCCACAAATTCAAATCTGCGACAAGGGTTTCAATACAAGAAAGGTGAATTTGTTCATTTAATTTGTTTTACTTATACAATTTCAATTATAATTTGAGGTTAATTCAAAAACCAGGGTTTGACCAAGGTAAAACACTCCCTCCCAAAAACAAACCATTTTTATTGTAGGGACAGGTTTGGAACAACGAATTGGAGTGCAGATTTAGATAGCCTTTTCGACAAACTATCGGGATTCGGAAACATATTTACCGTCAAAGATTTTGGGTCAGAATCAATATTCTATTTTGGGTTAGAATTAGAGATTCTTGGTATTTTTGGAAATTATAGGTCAAAGGTGACATTTATTTTTGGGTCAAAATGTACATTTTGTTCAGGGTTAGAATCAGAAATTCTGGGTCAAAGGTGACATTCACTTTTCGGTCAAAATCAAAACTAAGCCAGATCAGAAAAATATTTCTGGGTTTTCTTTGTCTCTGCATTTTTGATCTAGATCCGATTGCAGATTTTATAGAAACTCAGTGTAGAAACTTGAAAACAACATTCTTCATATCTGTAGCATTTTGAGGTTAGTAATTTTTCTCAATTCATTTCAATTAAAGTTTTTAATCTTCCTAAATCTATCACACATTCTCTTCTATAAAATGGAATCTAAGGTATTCCTCTTTAGTCTCATTTCCAATCGATTGATTCATTTATTCATTGATCCTTCCTTTGGGGTTAATCAATTTGGATCCTTCCTCTGTGTATTTGAGGTTAAAAGGAACATCTTATCTTTCTTACACATAACAATCCATCAACCCCCATCTTTACCATCTTTACCTTTTTTTATCCTTTACATTCTAATGACCTCCATTTTATATGTTACAACTACCAACCTCCAAGGATTTAGGAGTGATCTAAAACATGCCAAGAACCTACACTAACACAAAAAAACATAAAATTCAACTTAAGGACTAAAATAGCTAAAAGAGACTAGACTGGTCTAACATGGTATCAGGCACCCTTAAGGCTTATAACTTACCTTAGGGTCCTTCACCTTACAAAATAGACCCCCACACACACACTAGGGTGATCCAAAGGATTCACACCTTATTAAAAAAAACCTAACATCAAAATAGAAACTGTAGGAGGTACCCTGCACCAGGTTATAAACCATCAATTTATCATTCTTGAGTATTTCATTGTACTACATATATGCATGTCCCAACTTATAGAAGTAAGAAGCTTGATTCAGGACACTCTAGTGCATCTTTTTGTGCTATTTTATCTGACCTCAAAAGCTTATCATCCCATAGATCCTAAGAGACATCATATTTATGAGCATCAAGATGTGGTTGGTGATGAGTAATCTTTTGACTCTCTTGTACACAAGATAGATCCATTTCTTCCCATAAACTTATCTCATAGTTAGATTATGTGATTGATAACTCGTCTCAAAAAGAAGATGAAGGTTAGTTGCAAGGTCAATTATTTGTTGATATTGGTACTTTAGAGAATCATTATGAACTAAAATAACATTCACATCTAGAATGGGATTAAACCACGATCATGAATTGCCACCTAATTTATTTTGAAAACCTCTCCATAGGAGTGAGGACACAGAATCCAAAAAATAATTAAGTGAATTTGGCATTGATGAGTTTGGAAAATAATAATCATGAAATTTTTCTCATGAGGCCCTTTTTCAGCCACCTTAGAAGAAATCTATGGATTTTGTGTATGTATCTTTGATGAAGAATAAAACATGGGAGTTTATCAATCTACCTCTGATGAAGAATAAAACATGGGAGTTTATCAATCTACCCACATGAAAGAAACCCATATGTTGTAAATGGGTTTTTAAAATAAAATACAAGGAATATGGATCCATAGAAAAATATAAAGCATGTCTTATTGTAAATATATATGGGTGTTAATTACATGAGGAGAGATTTGTATCCACTGCAAAGCTCAAAACCATCCAAGTTGTGTGTGGATTAATTGTACAAAAATGATAGAGGCTTCATCAAATTGATGTCAAGAGTGCTTTCTTAAATGGTGATCTCAAGTAAGAGGTTTACATGGTCCAACCTAAAGGATTCATCAAGGAACATAATCCTTACATGGTATCTCAGCTAGAACAAGTCACTATGTATGCTTAAAAAAGTCCCTCGAGCACGGTACATCAAAAGAGATGGTCACCTTTTGTAGCATGGTTTTATTTATAGCTCCTTTGATCCAAGTTTGTATATCAAGAAGCTTGGGACAAAGATTTCCATTCTTATATTGTATGCAGATCATCTTGTGATCACAATGATCTTACATGATATTCTTTATATTGTCAAGCATGATCTAAAAAAATCCTTTGACATGATATATTCATGGCTACTTCACTATTTTCTTGGCTTGGAGAGTTGGCAGAAGGAGCATCATATTTCTTATCACCTAGATGGAATAGGCTAGGAAAATTTTGGAAATATTTGGCATGTCTAATTGTACACCTATGCCCACTCTAATGGAGAACGGTTTACAACTATCTCATTTCTAGGATTTACCTCAAGTTTATTTGGCTCTCTATAAGAAGAGTTTGTTGGTTGTCTTATTTACTTGATGTATACAAAACAAAATTTATGGTTTTCTATTAGATGTGTATCTAGGTTCATGCAAGAGCCCAAAAAATGTCATTGGATTTTAGCTAAGCATGTTTTTCTATATTTCCAAGGCACACATGAGTATGGTCTCGAATATAAGAAAAATGACCAGTTCTTATTGTAGGGATACACTAAATCAGAATATGTTAGATCTATAGACGATAAAAAATTAACATCAAACTATATTTCCATCTTAGATCTGGTTTTATTTTAGGGATAAGTAATAAGAAAATTGTTGTTGCACTATAATCTATTGGGACTGAATATCCTGTTGCACAAGTAGTTGTGTGTAAGGCAATTCAGTTACACTACATTCTAGCTGATATTGATATTTTAAAGACTAGTCACCATTTATATTTTGAAATAATTAAGGGTTGTTGAAGCTTGTTAAGAATTCTATGTTCCATGAGTGCACCAAATACATAGAGGTTAAATGACATTATATTTTCAAGAAGGTGATGCAACACCATATTTAGCTGTAGTACTAAGCAACTGATACTCAAATTGCCAATATACTCACCAAGCCCCTTCGCTAGGTAAAATTTGAATTGTTTTGAGGGGTACATTTAATGAACTACTATATTACATGGGGAATGTTAGCATAATATATACTTAGTTACCACCATTACTCACAATTATTTCTTTTGTTATCATCAATTTGTAATCTGATTCTACAAACCATTTCTCAATGGTATTGGGCATGTATCTATTTATCTTTCTTTTTCTGAAATTTAATCAAGTTGATAAGATCTTCCCTCTCTGTGATTTTATGAAATTTCATGAGCTCAAAATAAAAAATACAACACTATTTTCAAATCCAAACATTTCTTTACTAAAACTTCTATGTAACATTTACCTTCAAAAGAATTATTGGATTTGATTGAACCATTAAACGAGAACAAAACTTAAATAGATGATGTAGTTTTATTTTGGTGTCTTTCTTTGTTATTCCATCACTTCACTACAAAGAGTAAGATATCAATGGATCACTAGTTATAAAATACCACTTTTTATTGTATTAACTATGATTTTATTATCGTCAATGCCTTCTCTATCCATTATTAAAATGATAATTCAAATCAAGAGTGTGGAGTTCATGCCTTTTAGCTTTTCCTTCTTTACCTTCTTTGTATGTCTTTTATGGCTGGTGTATGGTTTTATTTTAAAAGACATTATCATCATGGACACAAATTTTATAGGACTATCATTGGGTATGAATAAGTTGGTGATATACATTATTTAAGGCGTAAGAGTGAGAAAATCAAAGAAGAAAAAATTGATCAAGGAGACAAAGTTTTCACCAAAAAAATAGAATACCCTTCTTATCTAGAGCTAGAAATACAATTAAATAAAATATCTATGACTATTTCTCATGGAGTCATACAAATGAATTGGAAAAGCATTACAATTAATTATAGATATCAAGTGGGTGCTATGAGGAAATCACAAAACCTTCACTATTTAAAGATGTCTTGTGATGTAATGAGAGTAAATGTAGTTTTAATGCATTCAAGCATGGTCATCATTGTCGTTGTTGTAGAAGGGCATTGTGTAATGAAAATCCATAAAAGAAAATTCCTTATCACAATTTGAAATATATTTTTCTACTAAATTGCTGCATGAGCACCTCTTCTATAGGATCCTTTTAGACCACCTTAAGGGAACTTTATAAGTTTTTGTTTAACATTTAGGAGTTTAGGTCCATTAAACCATTGGCATGTAATAACATTCAATTTGTGAGACTAATGGACTCAAGGTGTGATTATAAACCATGGAGTCACATTAAGTCAAAAGGGTCAATATGTTTAGATTTTGTGGATTTTAGGTGAGTTAGGTGTTTGAGTCATTTGCAAGCCCTTAGGGGTCTTAGGATGAATAAATCAGCACAAAGTGAAAAAATGCAAGAGTTTCTAACAAATTGTAAAAGTTGCTTTGACAACTTTTTCAATTTTGCTCAAAAAGTTGGTTTTCCCTCTCCAACGGCCATAAATATTTGAAAATTAGTTAATTAAATTGGATGGAGGTTATAGAAGTCCAAATTGGTCAAATTTTATAGAGAAGAGGATGTATGTATGCTTGGTGGCATTTTGAATCAATAAATATACTATGTTTTCTTGTAATTGTGTTAATTTTTCATACAGTATGATCTGACAAAGGTTGGTACGGTTGAAATTCCTTCATGTATGGATAGGAAGTTTAGTAATATCTTTAATTATTTTGGTTTGAACTCAATTTTTAGTGTGTAGAGGAAGTACTAATCAATTTTGTCCTGACTGTGTAGTAACCCTCATTCTACTAAGGGTTGAGAGAAATGACACCCTAAGTTGCATTCTAACAAGTGGAATTGTATGGTCCTTGGTGAAATGAAACTAGAGAGGATGTATTAAAAGATTCCAGGAGGACATTTTTGTAAGTGTTTGTTTCTAAATTTATTCATCAAGCCCTAGGATAAGCAAGACCATGTGCTCGATCACAGATTGGAGAAATTAAGTGTAGAGTCAGTCTTGGGGGTCGATAGATAAAATTTTATGTTGGATTATTTATAGTGTGACATCCATAGACCTGTTTCATGTGTTGATTTTGTTAGTAATAATTGAGAGGGGGGTGAATCAGTGGCCTCACAAATATTCCAATAATCAACCCTTAAAACTTAGTACCACAATATTATACCTCTAGTTATCTTTAGTCCTATAAGATGAATGCCTCTAAATACTTATATCAATTTACTATTCCTTGAAATGCTTTGTAAAATCTTCTACTGTAGATTTACCGAATAGCAGTCTGTTAATTTACCGAAAGATAGTAAATTATCTAGAGTATACCAACCAATCCAATTAAGTTAATTGTAATGCAAAAAACTAAATTAATGAATCATAAACATATTGACACATGGATTTTTAACGTGCAAACCCTGTTAAGGGAAAAACCACTTGGGATCGGTAACCCAAAATTTTCACTCTTCTGAAGTGAGCTCGATGAAGAGCCAACCTTGTTAAAGGTTACAAACACACTGTTAGGTGTGACATTGTTAGAGGATTTAAAAGTTTAGTTTTTCACTTGATATTGGGCATCTCTATGCTACCATCCTTGATCAAACATTCACTTGGTCTGTAAATAGTTATCTGGCATCTCATGCTATCTTCATGATCAAAATTTTTGATACTCCTTGGGATGTATCTCAATATAGAAAGGATCTTTAAATCCATCTCGACTAAGAGAATTTATAAATCAATGGTTAACATGAAACAATATGATCAGTTCACATATACAACTTATACTTGCAGATTTTCAGATCTATTGTAATCTCAAAAACCTATTCTGATCAATATAACTTTGTTTATACCTTTTCTAACTTTGATTCTGCTTGGTGATGTTGTGCTCTATTGCTTAGTGTCTACAGAAATATTTAGCTCTTTCCTCAGCTTGTTGATCAGTACTGTATGAAGTTGCTCTTCATCAGTTTCTCTTCAACATCCTCTTTTTATTCATTCACGCACACCAATTTATAATGAATTGATTTGTCTCTTTATAGACATGATATCACCATTGTTAGGTTCTTAATTTAATTGAACTTGGTGTGATCCAAAATTATCACCAATTAGATTTAAAGCAAAACTCCTATTTTATCTCGTTGAGATCTTCTTGCCAACTAGACAAAAACAACTTTAAATCCATTACTTATCTCTGGCTTATCTTGTCTATGAAAAAAATGATAACTACCAATTAACTCTATATTTAGCTCTGCCAGCTAGATATTTTGTCATTTCTGAACTCAAGTTAATTTTGGTGTTTAACTCCCTGATAGTGTTGATCAACACTCCAGTTCTCCTTGACTTCTCCATCGGTTTACACTATGTTTCTAGCCGTCGGGTATGCTTGTGATTCTGCTCATCAGTAATGCTCATCGATGTTCTTTCTCAGGCATCACTATGACTTGACTGTTAGTGATCTCTATCCATCAGGTTCCATTGACTGTCGGTGTTTGTAGTCACATTGTGAATACTTTTCTTTTATGCATTACAGAAAGCATAATCTTTATCTCTTTGATTCTTTGAAGTCTTTGAAACTTTTATTATAACCGATTAGCTTATATTAAGTTGACATCAATGACAATACAATCCATTAACTGATTTAGTGTCTTGCATTATCCTTCTGCATTTTTGTTATCAACTTAACATATTCAAACATTCAATCAGTTACATGTCATTAATCTCTCCCTTTGGAATTGATGACAACATACTACATTATCATACTATACTATAACTAATACAATATGAAATATACAGTTTCATCAAGCTTTTCTAATGTAACTGTTATAAATTTTTGGCTCTCGGTATGCTCAAAAATAGCTTAGATTTGTTTCATGTAGAGTGGTTGTCTTCAATCTTCAATCCCTTCACTGGATTGATGTATCATCTGATATCTCTATTGTGATATGTGTTCTATCTTTACTTTTCCTCTTCTTGATAATCTCTTTTTCCTTTGACAACAATCTTTCTCTTTGTCTAAACTCTCTCCCTTGGTTACTTCTCTCCCTTAGATGGATATTTCATATGTAATCAATTTCTCTCCCTTAGAATATTGATTAACTCTTCCTTTTTGATTCTCAGGAAATTCTCTTCATGGATAATGATATAATCTCTTCCTTTATCATATCTCTCCTTTTGATAATTAGACCAGCTCTCCCTTTGTATGATAAAGAAAATCTCTCTTTTGTATGATAATGAGAACATCTCTACCTTTGACAACAATGCCAAAAAAAATACTTCTCCTTATTTTATCATCTATATAATCTTCCATCCCTTTGCATAATATATTCCTTGAATTTCCCTCTCCATCAACAATACAATGTCTCTTGTCTTCGGTGTAGATATTGTACCTTGCAATGTATAGATGTATCTGTTGCTATCCATCTCAGTGTTTGCATCAACATGACTGATCTTCAGATTTGGTATAGGCTGATGCAATCTCCTAGTCAGATTACTAACCTATAGATAAGGGTTGAACCCCTAGTCTCTATCTCAGATACTCAAATGTATCCTTTGGTAATGGCCTTATGAATATGTTAGTTAATTGTTCCTTTGATTGAAAAAATTCTAGTGTCACTTCTTTTTCTTGCACTTGTTCTCTCAGATAGTGATACTTGATAGCAATATGCTTAGTATTATCCTGCATGATTGGATTCTTAGAAATGTTTATTTCATTGGTATTATCACAATATATAATTACTGGTTTAAGGATCTTCATATGCATACTTCTAACAATTGTTTGATCCATGCAATATTGGAGCAATTTGTAGAAGGTGCTACTTATTCTGCTTCTGCAGTTGACTGAGAGATGCATCCTTGCTTCTTGCTTAGCCATGTGACAAGTTTGTCACCCATGAAGAATGCTCTTCCAGCTGTGCTCTTTTGGTCATCAATGTTTCCAGCCCAATCAACATCTGTATATACTTGTAGTTCAAATTTTCCTTATCTTTTGTACCATAAGCCATAGTCCTCGGTGTTCTTCAGATATATTAGAATTCTTTTGATAGTAGTCATATGTGATTATTTGGGATTAGCAAAGAATATTGCAACTATCCATACTGCATGTGTTATATCTGGTCTGGTGTGAAAAACATACATCAATTTTCCAATCATTGATCTATATAAGGTCTGGTTTACTTCTTTTTTCTTGTCTACTTTTGTCAGCTTGCATCTAGTAGCTATAGGTGTTCTATCTGGTTTGGAATCTTCCATCTTGAATATCTTCATCACTTCCTTGATGTATTTGGACTGAGTGATGTATATGCCTACATCTTGTTGAAGAATCTATAGACCAAGAAAGAATTTGATCTCTCCAAACATAGACATTTCAAATTCTTTTCTCATTTCATCAATAGAGAATTTGCATAACAATTCATTTCCCCCAAAAATGATATCATCAACAAAAATTTCAGCAATCATAATATTACCATTGGTATCTTCTTTTAAGTATAGATTGCTATTTTCACTCGTTCTAACAAATTTTATGCTAATGAGATATGAGTGAAGTCTTTCATACCAGGCTCTCAATGTTTTTTTAAATCTATACAAGGCTTTGTGTAGTTTACATACCATGTTTCTCTTGTTTGGATCAAAAAACCCTTCTGGTTGTTCAATGTATACCTCTTCTTCCAATATTCCATTTAGGAATGCAGATTTGACATCCATCTAGTATACCTTGAATCCTTTAAATGTAGCATAAGAAATTAAGATTCTAACTCCTTCTAGTCTAGCAATAGGTGCAAAGGTTTCACCATAATCAATACCTTCTTCTTGTGCATATCCCTTGCATACTAATCTTTCTTTGTCTCTAGTGACTTCTCCATTCTCATTTATCTTGTTTCTGAATATCCATTTGGTATTGATGGCATTCTTGTCATCTGGTCTCGGTACTAGTGTCCATGTATTTTTCTTATCAATCTATTCTATTTCCTCATTCATAGCACTGACCCATTCTTCATTTTCAAGTGCATTGTTAATAGATTTAGGCTCAAAATCACAAAGTAAACATATGGTGTTAAGTGACTTACTTCTTGTTCTTGTTCCAACCTTCTTGTCTCCTATGATTTGATTTGTTGGATGATGTCTTATGACATATGTGGAAAGTTTCAGTTCATCTCTGTGTTCATCATTCTAATTATCTTCTTCACCTTCATTTTCATCTCCATTGTTCAGAACATCATCTTGAGTATTATCTTGATCATTGGTAATTGCAGCCTAATGATTAGGTGCAATGTTCTGATGCTCAGGAGTGACACACTTTTTCTTGGGTAGAGTGTCAGGTTCTGTATAAACAAACCTATTGTAGTCCTTTGGTTCCTTTTTTCTTTCCTTATCATTATTTTCTAAAAATTCATCTATTTTCACATTTTCACTTGCAATGATTTTTTTAGATGACTTGTTAAGACATTTATAAGCCTTTCTTTTGGTTGAATACCCTAGGAAGATACCTTCTTCACTTTTTCAGTTAATTTTTCCATTTCTATCATTCTTTAATATATAACATTGACTACCAAAGATTCTGAAGTAACTTAAATTGGGTGTATGTGTTATACACTAAATTTGCGCCTCTGATCTCAAGCTCTCTTGGTCTTGATAATCCAATATAACATGGGAATCATCTCAAGGTTGTGGGACCTTATGCTAACCGAGATGAGACCTCCAGGTTCTAGGCTGGTTCCTCTTGGATAATCACCTTAATTTGCTTCTTAAAAAGGAAAGTAAATCTTTTGAGGGAAAGGGATAGAAGGATTGCATGAAAGGGAAAAGACTGAAAGCAAACGACCTACTAGGTGATACACCAAAATTAGGGCTTGAATCTCAATATAGAGGAATGAAATCAATGAAGGAACCAGGTCAAATAAGTCACAACTCACTAGATAGGCTTGCATAAGTGTTTCATAGGAAGGCCTGAACATAAGAGTCGACCTATGACCTGCAAACAAACATCCTTCTCTGCAACCAGGTGTAGGAATGAGACAAGACTGCTAGGGGGTTGAAGTATACCCACAAAACATCTAAATTAGATCAGACACAATAACACATAGAATTGCAGAAAATGAGAGGAACTAGGAACCCCAATATCCATTAATCAACATTCATAAACTTTGATCCAATAAGAGATGATCAAGACAGTGAAAACAGGGATAGAACAAATATCACAAGTACTTCA
>MU226704.1:1901964-1942553 GCA_018584345.1 Thuja plicata
TTGAGCTGTTAAACTCCCTTTCTAAGCACACAAGCTCTGATACAATTGTTAGTAATAACTGAGAGGGGGGGAGGGGGGGGGGGTGAATTAGTGGCCTCAAAGTATTCCAATAATCAACCATTAATACTTATTACCACAATATTATACCGGTAGTTATCTTTAGTCCTATAAGATGAATGCTTCCAAATACTTATATCAATTTACTACTCCTCGGAATGCTTTGTAAAACCTTCTGTTGTAGATTTACCGAATAGCAGTCTGTTAATTTACTGAAAGATAGTAAATTATCTAGAGTATACCTATCAATCCAATTAAGTTAAGTGTAATGCAAAACACTAAAGTAATGACTCATAAACATATTGACACATGTATTTTTAACATGGAAACCCCGTTAAGGGAAAAATCACTTGGGACTGGTAACCAAAAATTTTCACTCTTCTAATGTGATGTCAGTGAAGAGACAACCCTATTAAAGGTTACAAACACACTATTAGGTGTGACCTTGTTAGAGGATTTAAAATTTTAGTCTCTCACTTGATATCGGGCATCTCTATACTACCATCCTTGATAAAACACTCACTTGGCCTGTCAATAGGTATCTGGAATCTAATGCTATCTTCATGATCAAAATTTTTGATACTCCTTGGGATGTATCTTAATATAGAAAGGATCTTTAAATCCTGCTTGGTTAAGAGACTTTCTGAATCAATGGTTAAACTGAAACAATATGATTTTTTCACATATACAACTTATATTTGCAGATTTTTAGATCTATTGTAATCTCACAAAACTATTTTGATCAATATAAATCTATTTATACCTTTGATCCACTTTGATTCTACTTGGTGATGTTGTGCTCTATTGCTTGATGTCCGCAGAAATATTTAGCTCTTTCCTCAGCTTGTTGATAAGTTTTGTATGAAGTTTCTCTTCATCAGTTTCTCTTAAGCATCCTCTTTTTATTCATTCACCCACACCAATTCGTAATGAATTGATTTATCTTTTTATAGACATGATATCACCACTGTTAGGTTCTTGATTTTCTTGAACTTGGCATGATCCATAATTATCGCCAATTAGATTTAAATCAAAACTCCTATTTTATCTCGCTGAGATCTTCTTGCCAACTGGACAAAACAACTTTAAATACATTACTTATCTCTGGCTTATCTTGTCGATGAAAACAATGATAACTACCAGTTAACTCTATATTTAGCTCTGGCAGCTAGATATTTTGTCATTTTTGAACTCAATTTAATTTTGGTGTTTAAATCTCTGATAGCGTTGGTCAACACTCTAATTATCCTCAGGCTTCTCTGTCGGTTTACACTATGTTTCTAGCCGTCAGGTATTCTTGTGATTCTGCTCGTCGGTAATGCTCGTTGGTGTTCTTTCTTGGGCATCACTATGACTTGACTATCGGTGATCTCTATCCATTAGGTTCCATTGACCATCGATGTTTTTAGTCACATTGTGAATACTTGTCTTTCATGCATTATAGAAAGCGTAATCTTTATCTCTCTAATTCTCTGAAGTCTTTAACACTTTGATTATAACCGATTAGCTTATATTAAGTTGACATCAATGACAATACAATCCATTAACTAATTTAATGTCTTGCATTATCCTTCTACATTTTGGTTATCAAATTAACATCTTCAAACACTCAATCAGTTACATTTCATCAGATTTTTCCTTGTGAATCCACTGGTGAAGACTTCCTTTGTTAGGCAGACCTAATTAGGCCTATTAGTTCTTATAATCCTACAAGTTCTTAGAGGTGTGGGAAGGGAGTTAGGATTTAATCCTTTGGGATTCAATGTATCTTCCAAATGGGTCTTTGGAAGTGTGATTATTTTTAGATATCCTTTGGAAATTATAAAAGTTAAACTTGGAAAACCCCATTCAGAGGGTTACTAGCCAAACCTAGTCAATTAGGCCTAAAAGTGCGTTTTGGTCTTAGGGGTCAAAAGGGATTTAGAGACCATTTGGGAAGGTCCTGATATTATATTCCAATATTTTTGGAACCCTGTACACTTGCTATTATCAAGGATCCAAGTACTGTTTAAAAAAGTGAGTTTTGTGGACCAAATTGGTTTGGTCTTGAGGTTGGAATTGGACACACTAACCAAGTGTGACTCTAGAGTTTTTTGTCATTTTAAAAAAGGAGTTCAATAAAATTAAAAGAGAGAGAGAGAGAGTTGGGATGTTTTGGAGAACCAAGAGTTGAATAAATGGTTTTGGGGTGAAAAGTTGGTTCATCCAAGGTTGGAGTCTAGTATTGGGTGGAGTTCACCTAGTTTACCTAACCACTCTGGCACATAGTGGTATTAGAGTAGTAGTGATCATTAGGGAAGAGAATCTATACATGTCAACAAAGGAAAGTGAAGGAGAGGTTGAGGCTAGTGTTATGTCTGGTTAAATTTTTTTCCAAAACAATGAGTCCTTGGTTTGCATTCAAAAAAGGGTCTTATGTAAATTCTTGAAACCCTTGCTTTCATGTTTCAAAGTGTAAATTTGGTCTTCAAACCCTGAGCATCGGAGTGGTTTCTAATTTTGCATTACCTTTTTTCCACTTAAGTCATTTGTTTACCATGCGTTATTTTAAAAGGGGTTGCGTTCAATAGTTTGCAAGTTCCTAACACCTTGGCACTTTATTAATTCCTAAGTCTTACACCCATAAATCTTGTATTAAACCACTATGTGTTGAGCTAGTATATTTTGATCTAATGGTCTGCTTAATGGATTAGTCTTGAGATGCACAAAATCTAATGTATAAGAGATTAAGTAGTGATGACATGTGTTTTTGGTGGGTCCAACATCAGAAAAGGTTTCAGTAAAATAGTGAGAAGTTCCTTTTTCATCCAACGGTCCACTTAATGGCTTATTCTCAAAGTGATCAAGATCTATCTTATAAGCGATTAAGTCTAAATGTGGCATGTCCCTACAGTGAAGTGGGCCCCATTATGAGGTTTGATGAAGATTAAAGTTCAGATAGATCCAACAGTTTGCTTAATGGATTAATCCAAAGATGTGCACCATCTATCTTATAAGAGATTAAGTGGTGACAATGCATGGCAGTTGGCGGGCCCGAGACTTGTGAAGAACTATTGTTAAAATGTAGTCAGATTCCCTTTTGATCCAATGTCTGACTTAATTGCTTATCCCAAAGATGTGCAAGATCTATCATGCAAGTCATTAAGCCATGATTTTGCATGTATAGGAGATGACATGGATTCCATTAATAGTAAAAGTGATCACGGATTAAAGGGTAGCCAGTTCAGAAAAGATCTAATGGCTAACTTGATGGCTTAATGGAAAAGTTAATGAGATCTATCATGTAAGAAATTAAGTCATGCTTCCATGTGTCCCAGTGGGTCCAGCTAAGATTGTAAGGAAGGAATTAAAGGTTGAGCAAGTGCATATTTATTTGATGGTTGACTTTATCGCTTAATGGAAAAGTGATCAAAATCTAAAGTATAAGAAATTAAGTCATGTTGACACATGGCAGTTGGTGGGCTCGGTGCAACACAAAGTTAAAGTAAAGAGGATGCAGTTTGAGAAAGATCAGACAGCTTGCTTAATGACTTAAAGGGAAGATGCAGAAGATCTAGCATATAAGCCATTAAGTGGTGTTGGCGTGTGTCCAAGTTGATAAAGTTGCATCTGCAGTTAGTAAAGCATGAGTAAAGTAACTGGTGACTAGGTTAAGAAGGATCAAACATCTAACTTAATGGATTATGGAGAAGATGCACGAGATCTAACTTTTAATCAATCAAGTTGTGCTGACATGTGTCCAGGATGAGTAGTGGTTCCCATAAAATGATGGGAGCTGTATGATTAATGAGATGTTTTTGGGATCTATGGTTCAAATTTAAAGTTTTTAGAATGGTATCAGTGAACCGTTAAGCCGCGAGTTTCAAACCAGATGAATTGATAGCAGAGCGTGTGGCCACTTTAGTAAAAGTCAATGTGAGAGATTGATTTGATTGAAGCATATAATTCATTTCTTGAGTTCTAAGTTGCCATAACCATCAAAGTAATTGAAGCAGAATTCAAAGTTGCAGTAATCTCATGCTCTTTGTAACAAATTACAGAATGGGTAAGTCTTCTATGAAACAATAAGATTCATTCTTACAGTAGGGTTTCAAATTCTAAAAGATAAACATGAGTATTGATATAATTTGATACTATAACCATAAAAATCCCTAAGTCAAAAGATGGCCCCCTGGATTGAATTTTCTAGAAATGTAGAGTATAAAGATAGAAATGTGCAGGATGACCTTATACAACATTTGAATGGATCTACAAATGATTCTACCCAAATCAAAAAAGTGGTTCCTGTAAATCCTTGTTTAAGAGTCGGGGAAGGTTTGTATGATATGGGTTGATGGGCCAGAGATGCCAAGGTTAGCACAAGTAGTCTTAATTTGTTTAAAATTGCTTTTGGCCAAAGAAATGCTCCTTCCCCAGACTACAATATATGGGATCTAGATGTAGGAAAATTAATAGTTCCTAGAGTATTCATGGATACAAATTTTTTAATTGTAATATCCAAAGCTTATGATAAGGTATCCTTAGTTCTGAGAGATACAGATGGAAACATACTGTTGAATGTCATAGCTGATGAGATTAGAAAAGTCTTCAATTTGAGTGACCTCTTAGTTCAGATGGATGACATATATTTTGACCATTTCAAAGAGGTATATAATAATCAAAATGAATACTTTAGAAATGAGGCCTTGAAAGTATATTTCAATAATATGGGGGGTCTAATTATAGTAGGCCCTAACACACCAGATCCCTTCAAAGTAAATTACTTTAATGACAAGGCTAGAAGGATGTATAGTGCCTTGTGCTATGTTCTAGGAGAGGATGAAGAGACAACAATGCCTGTTCATTTTATGCTTATGGTGGTTCAAATTCTGCACCCACATTTATCTTTTGTTTTTGACTATGCTAACTACATTTCTGACTTAATGCATCAAGGCCTGGTAGGCATAAAGGATTCTAAGATAGTCAAGCCAATGTGATGGTATTATATGATGATGCATATGATTTTATTTCATAATGCTGAATACTTTGAAGAATAAATGGATCTTACTAAGTTTCAGGATGATGAAGATATGTCAGTTTAGTTGTGGAGTACTGACTTGTCTTGGGAGAGGTCAGTTTCATAAATTTTGATAGATCTTTTGCCTCTAGTCTTAGAGCATTGTTGTGTACAGACAACCCTTGGATTCACACAGAGGTTTTGAGACTTTTGAGACCAATGCAATATGCTACAAAATTGAAGATTGTTCACAATTGGGGTGATTTCATTTTATGCCCTGTCTCAACAGTTGTTAGGGTTTATGGTTTCAGGGGAACTCCAAATGTCCTCCCTTATAGAGTAAAACTCAAGATTGGCCTGGAAGAAATTATTAGACAAGTGTGTGGGTTGCAAGAGGAAGCTTTGACAAAAGTTCATCATTTCATTATTACCAAAGGAGGATGGACCCAGTTTGACAAATACTTGGATCCATATCAATTAGGAACATCAGTGGTAAGGTGTGTAGACAACGAGGGATTTATCATTGACATGTTCAGGAAAAGAACCAAATTCTTGGCTCTAGATCATCAATTCAATTTCCTTGAAGATATAATTAGAAATGAGTTTGATCTGATGGAACAAGAGATCAAGAAGGAGAAATGGTTAGCATATAAAAGAACTCTAGATTTTATCCACCACTTTGATAGAACATATGATCCCTTAAAAGTATTTGTACCTTGGGAAAAGAAGGTGGAATCCCTAATGAGCATGTTTGAAGATATAATGCAAGTTTTGGACCAGAAGAAGAAGAAAGTGATGGAAACAGATTTAGAAAAGGCTAAGGATGTTTTGACCATAATTTCACAGGGAAGGGTTGTCCCCCTAGGAAAATATGTGGTCTACCAATGAAGGGGTTATAGTAAAATCCTACCCAGAGATGAAAAGGTTTCTGATCAGAAGGGGAAAAGGCCAATAGACACCATTGCCCAAACATTTCTATCTCCAAAAAGGAAGAGGGTGGAAGGAAAAGAGAAACAACAGGGTGATATTTATTCCCCTTCTCAGTCTCCCCTACACATGGATGATCAGAGTATTGCCGAGAAAATTATGAAGATGGGGAATACAGTGCATATATTTGTTGCAGCCCAAGAATTGCAGGAAGGAGTTCTAGAGGCACCTAAACAAGTTGCACTAGATCTACCAGTGGCTAAATTTACAGGAAAAGAATTGGACCCCTTCAATAAACAGATCAATGATGAATTCTTGTCTGATGACAAATTTGTTAAAGCCAGTGCCTTTATCCAATTCCTCTAGAGAATTCATATAAATGAATTCAAAGAGAAATGTCAAAAGTTGTAGGATAAACAAACTGATAGGGACATGGATGAAATTAAAAGGGAGGTAAAACATGAGATGATGACTATGTTTGATAAATTTTTTCCTGAAGAAGGCAGAGAATTAGTGGAAAAGGAAGGAGTTCTTATCCTACCTCAATGGGATCTTGTTGATGCCATTATCTTTGATGCTATGAGGAAAGAAACCAAACCAGTGCACACCAGTGGAACATCTACTAATGTTAAATTCAATGAAGACCATGCAACACTGGTAATATGGTCTTTGAAGAAAAAAGAGAATAAGAAAGCTTGTAAAGATGACTATGTTGAACACTCAGGAAACTTGCTAGTAAAGAGAGTTGCAGGTGTTGTAGGGCAAGAAGCAACAAGAATTACTCTGGAGATAGCAAAGTTTGGTATGAAAGTGGTAGAAAAATAGGATGAGGAAATCAAAAGCCTGAGAGAGAAGTATAAAATAGTAATGAAAGAATATAATGAGGAAAATGTAAAGTCCATTGAAAAGGACAAGAAGATTGCCATCCTAGAGGGAAAATAGGTAGCTCAATACTCTCCTAAAATGATGCTAACTCATGATCCACATCATCCTGGAAGTTTAATCCCAATTATAAATTTCCCTCCTTCCCCTGTGCCATCAACTCTAGTTACCAAAGCTGGCTTGGAATTAGAAAAGAAAAAACTAATTGTTGAAAGGACCAAATTGGAAGAATCAAGGAAGAAATGTCCTGAAGAATCCTCAACATTTAGAGAAGCAGAAGCATGGGTAAAACAAAAGTACTCTGATAAGATACACTCCACCCTCATGCAGTGTAGTAAACAAATAAGTATTGCTACTCTTTATGTATTAGAAAAATGGGTAATCAACATAGTAAATGGATATAATGTAGACAAGGATCAATGGGGCTTGATCATGGATAGGTGGAAAGGAAAAAGTACTGATTTGAAATTATTTTACTCCATATCCAAGGAAGAAAACAATGTTGATATTGTTTTAACTAGTACTTACAAATGCCTAAAATTAATGCTGGACATGGACATCAAGAGAAGCATCATCATTAGAAAGATAGAAGCTTAGAGGAGAGAGTATTCAAAGGATAGGTATGAGATGTTTCCTAACCTCTTCAAGAAGAATGGTGACATAAAGAATGAGGCCTTATGGCTAAGACAAATGAAGGAGGAATTGGTCACTAGGAATAATAACATTGTTACTTTGGAAAGCACAATTTTGTTTGTCCAAACTTTGGAAATTATTAGCAAAGCCCGGGCATTTTTTGAATTCTGGAAAGAGGAGATTGAGAAGGCAAGTGCCATTTGGGTTGAATTTAACAATAAAAAATATGAAGTCATCAGTTTTGATTGGCCAAGTGATGAGGTGTATACCTCCTGGAAGGACAAGTCTGATACAGTTGATCAAGCAATAGGTGGGAGTGTGTGAAAAGTAACAAGTGGTAGTGTTCTTGATTGATGAATGAGACATACAAAGGTAAAGATCCTGCATCAACAAGAACAAATACAATAGATTCTAGGTGGCTTCTTCAAAAATAAATTTGAAGCAGTTACAAGTACCCAAGCGGTCAGAAGACAAAATATGTTGAATATCTATTGTAACCAAAGTGGTTATCACTTCATTTTCTATTTTTGTCTTTTGTTCAGTAATTTGTTTTGTCCTTATTCCAAATGATATGTAGCTTGTTGCAATCCTATTCTATAAAATGATTTCCAAGATCATTGGAAAGGGATGGAAAAAATAGATTGTAAGCAATTTGTAAAGTTTTAGTCAAAGGGGGAATATAGTATAGTTTGTACTAGCTATTTGTAAAAATCATAAATAAAGCTAAGAGATCTTTAGTAGGTTATTGAAGAGGTTATCTTTGAGTACCTTTTGTATACTGGAGTATGATTCTCTGAATTTTAATATAAAGATCCAGATTCCAATCTCTCTTGAGTTATGTGTCTTGTGAGTTATGAATTTTATGATTCATTACCATATACTTTCTCTATGTTTATATACTTATTTGAGAGTTCTGATCTAGGATCAGATTAAATTAGGCTCTGATTAATGCATAGATTCATTTGACATATGCAAGGATTTTATTGGTAGTAGGGGTTTGGGATAATTGTGTTATGATCTAGAATCTTTGATGAATATTGATTTCAGTATATTGTATCTGAGTCAGAGTGTAGCCCAACAGATAAAGCCTTGATCTAAAGCTGACAAGTTCCGCACTATTGCATTTTTAGTTGTATATTGTCTATGTTTTCCTATAAACAAACATTAAAATCCATTAAGTCTATATTTGTGCAAGTTTGTTGTGAATTCCTATCTCATGCTCCATTTCATGGTTGATGTTCAATGGGTAATTAGCCAATTATCTAGTATCTTCCAATTATGTTGAGTTATTTTGAGATTACTGCTTGATAATACCATATAAGAAATATCAGAAGGTATTACAGGGTATCCCCCTTTGGTATAGAAAAACCTAAAGGGTAGAAGTATTGTAAGAGTAATTTTTAGTTGGTCCTTTTATTGCATGGACCAATATTTGGAGGTGGCTTCTCTATAAAATAGTCATAAGTTGAAGAGGTTGTTGTTGTTTTTATTGCAACATAAAAAGAAACCAACAAAATGGAAACCCTATTGGGGAATAATTTTACATTGTAGTGAGTGAGTAAGGTTTTTCAAGTTGAGCTAGACTCCTGGCCTGCTTACTTATTAATATGAGTTTGTTGACCATTGAACTACAGAGTTTTATCTTTGCATATCCCATTGATTTGTATTACCATTGAAAATATATCTGGATAGATGTTCATAATTTTGTTGATATTTGTTAACCTATGAAAGCTTTCCATAAAAAAATATTTATTACTCAAAGTTAGTGTGTATTTTCCTAGCTATTTGTTGGGTGGTGACTCGAAGGAATCTCTGCATCAGTGCTGAGTTATAATCATTTGATACACCAGTGCTTAGCTATGAGTTATAAAAATACCAGATCTAGGATGAACAATCATCCTGAGAATGAGTTGGAAGGTGAAATTCCATCTTCTTCCACAGTTGGGAAATCAAAAAATAGAAATGTTGTTGGAACTATTCCCCAAGCTTGGATGCAGAGAAGGAACATAAGAATGGATACTCCTATTCCTCCCAATCATGAAGAAGATAATGTAGATGTTGAATAGGATACACAACTAGGATTGGGAGTCTATGTGGATTATTAATCTCAAAGTGAGAGGGTTGATGATGTTCCTAGATATACTAGGAAGGTGGTTTGTGATAAATGCTAGGGACTTGAAACAAGGTCCAGATCCAAAAGTAGAGGTGAAGAGAATAGGAATTATCCTAGTGATCCGAGCTCTCCCTCATCTGAAAGACCCCATGCCCATCATCATAGGAGAGAGACAACTATCATGGAGGAAAATTTAGAATCTGACATGACTCTGGTAGATTTTGAGGATATTTTTGAAGAAGTAGGTGAACTAGAGAGGAAGATCTGAGAATAGATTGCCTTGATAAAAATAAGAGAAAGAGAGAAGGAGGAGAGAATCAGACATGCTCAAATTTAATCTGACCAATTGAAATGACAACTGCAAGATTTAGAGACAATAAATGCTACTATTGTACCTTAGAAACTTGAACATGAACCTATTGTCTAGTAGTTGTATGACACACAGAAACCCAAGGATAAAGGTAAACAAAAGCTAGCAGCAATTGAAATAAAGGAGCCATTGAATAAATGGAGTGCAATTTATCCTATCACTAAGCTGGATACTGAGTTGGAGAGAGCCAAAAGAGAGAGGGAGATAATAGCCAAGGAATTAGAGAAGGCTGAGTTGGAAGCCTCTGCTCTTGAGATGAAAAAGAAAATTGAATTTCTTAAGAAAACCTCTAGTCCTCATCCTACTGGTGCTAGTCCTAAAATGTCTCTAAATTTAGGAATGAATTTACCACCACCTATTGATTCTAGAAATGCTACTACATCAAATACTCAAGGTAATAGCTCATCTCAAAGAACTCCTATCTATATTGTAAGGTACAAACAATTTATTTTCCTTGGCATTCCTAGTTATCCAAATGAGATTCCTAAAAAGATTAGGGATAAACTTCCTAAATTTGCTGGAAATAATATTATAACATGTGAATAACATCTGAAGCATTTTATGGATATGATTGATGATTATGAAATTGCACATGATGATGTGATGACAAAGTTATTTGTGCAATCATTAACTAAGGATGCTAGGGACTAGTTTAGAGGGCTTCCCCATGAATGTATTGTGTCTATGGATGAGATGAAAGAATTTTTTAGAGACCAATATGGGGACAAGACCACTGAAGGGTTCATGCTGAATGAGTTCAACAACATAAAGAAGAACCCAAATGAAGAAGTGGTGGAGTTCAATATCAGGTTTTAAATGGCAATGCACAAGTTGTTGTAAGTGATGAGACTGGATGACAAGGTATGTCTTGCTACCTATATTAATGCTTTTGATGCAAAAATGAGTTATTTGTTAAGAGATAAGAACCCTAGAAATATTAGAGAATCATATAAGGTATAAGTCAATATTGAGACAAACAAAAGAGTTTATGGAAAAGTCGGTAGGAGAGAATATTGGAAACCAGCCAGGTACAACAAGAAAGAATCAGATAAACCTTTGAGTACTAAACCAATGGAAGATGATTATCTTAAGTTGATTCTAAATGCTTTGAAAAATTTAAGACCTTGAGAGAGTAGTAATAATAGGGTTTCAAACAATGATAATCCTTCCCCTGTCAATTTGAACAGACAGTCTAGGATGCAAAATTATCGTTATACTACTCAGTGAATAGATGTGAAACCTATTGTCCCACAAAATAAGGATAAATCTAATGAAATAAATCCTAAACCATTACACAAAACCTCTGTAAACATGTGCAATGATAATCCTTGGTGTGTTTCTTGTCAATCCCCTCATAGTCTAGAGTATTGTGTTATTGCTGCTAGAATCTCTGCCACTGAAGATCAAGAAGAAGATGAAGAGGAAGCATACGATGATAGTGGTTGTGTTATGACTTCCTCACATATTAATGATGAAACATATTATCAACCTGATGATTCTGACATACAGGATGGGGAGATTGATAATGTGAGATGTAATTCTAAAGGATGTGATGAGACCCCTATCCTTAGAAGACCATCTGATGAAAAAATTGTTGAGATCACAACAAATATGGTTGCACGAGCAAGGGGAAATTATAACTTAAGAAACAAAATAGTTGGAAGTATAGATGGAAAACCTACCGGTATCTTTATCAAGGATACCCCAAATAGTACCAAAAGGTCACAAGAAAAGGAGAAACAGGCTAAAGGTACAAATAAAATTCTGATAAAAAAGGGCAAAAAACCTACTGGCCCAAATGTCTATAAAGAAAAGATGAAAACACCAGAAAGTCCCATACCTCATTCTAAAAGGGAGGATAAACCACATAAAGGAGATGGAAAAAAAAAGACTTCTCAAGTAGAAGATGAGGATTACACTAATCAGAGATCATAAATCCCTGATATGAAATACACCCCTATGGATATGGGAAATTTTTTGTCTCAAATAACTGTTAAGGTACCTCTACTAGAAATGATGAGGATAGGAGAGCATAAAGAAAAGGCTCTGACATGGATGAAAGGTGTTAGCTCTACTAAGATTATGGGACTAGAGAAAAACAAGAAAGTGTCAAAAACAAAGGAAAAATCAACAAAGGGATCTGATGAGATTGTGTCAAAGATTCCTCAAATCTACTTGGATACTAATTTTGTTAGTAATACTACAGAAACTATACATCCCTTTTTCTTGACATTGTTGATAAATGGTAAAATGTTGAAGAATTGTATGATTGACTCTGGGGCATCTAACAATGTCATGCCTGCACAAGTTATGAGATCTATGGGATTGAAAGTAGAAACACCACATGAGAGGTGCCAAGCTATGGATTCTAGAGAAGTTCCTATCATCGACACTATTAAGGCTTTTCCTTGTAAATTGGTAGCTTTCCCAGACAACGTATTAACAATCAGTGTGTTGGTTGTAGACATTCCCCCTCAATATGGAATGTTATTGTCAAGAAAATGGAGTGCATTAATGAGGGGGAGAATCCAATGTGATCTTTCATTTTCCACTTTCAACATTAATGGTGAAAACATGAAAGTATTAAGGGAGACCAGAACTCCTCATATGATTGAGGAGCAAGATGATAACAATATGAACTATTTCTTGGATACTGAGATGGGATCATTTCGAGTGCAAGAAAATCAAGTTGCAAGAAAATTACAACCTGCATTGTTGTCTAAAGATATAAATAGTTTATCCAAACAAACTAAGTTATGGGTAATGTATTTTGATGGTGCTAGTTCTAGGGAGGGGGCTGGTGTTGGGGTTTTATTGATATCTCCCGTAGGAAGAACCTTCAAATTTTCATTTACTCTATTTTTTACATGTACAAATAATGTGGAAGAATATGAGGCTCTATTGATAGGTTTGAGATTAGCTGCAAGACATGAAATCAAGTGTATCAGAGTTATTGGAGACTCTAAATTGGTAGTATCTAAATATGCTTCCAAGAATCATAGATTAAAAAAGTACTGAAATGTAGTCTCAGATGAGTCAGAAAGTTTTGATGCATTTGGTATTGACTGGATGGATAGAAGCATAAATAGAATGGAAGAATTGTTGGATAACATTGCTCTAAGGCCATAAGATATTACTTTTGCTAGAATTTTTGAGATAGAAGTTCAGACTTGGCCTTCAATACCAAAAAATATGGATAGTTGGCAAGTATTTGATGATGATATGGATATTTTGAGATTCTTGTATTGTGAGAGAGATCTTGAAAACAAAGAGATAGATTTCAGTAAGTATGTGAAAACCATTGATGGAAAAGATATTGTCTTAGGAAAAGAAATATTGCATTTGAAGTCAAATAAAGTCCCAAAGGGACTAGTTGTTTTAGAAAGAGCCTTTGAAAATAAGTATAAACCATACTCTGCTACATGTGTAAATAAGTCTAAAGATTTGGAGGAGGTTAATGTGGGAATAGAGGAAGTTCCTAAAAAATTATTTATTGGTAAAAAAATGTCACCCAAAGTTAAGCAGAATCTGACTAATCTTTTAAGGAAGTATAAAAAGATCTTTACATGGACGTATGTTGATTTGAAGGAATATAATGAGGAGCTGTTCAAACATGAGCTCCCATTAAATGAATATGCCAAGCCCTTTAGGCAAAAGCAAAGGCCCATAAATCCCACCCTAAGGCCCAAAATGGAGAAGGAATTGAAGAAAATGAAAGATGCTGGGATAATTAAGCCCATTAGGCATTCTTCCTGGGGTATCCAATTTAGTCCATGTCAGGAAGAAGAATGGGGATATCAGGCTGTGTGTGGATTTTAGAAACTTGAATATATCTTCCCTAAAAGATAACTATGCTCTCCCCAATATGGAGAATATGTTGCAGAGAGTCACTAGATGTGAACTCATGTCCATGATGGATGGATTCTCTAGGTATAACCAGATTATGGTCAAGGAGTTAGAGTAGTTTAAAATTGATTTTACCACACCATGGGGAACATATGTAAATGTTAGAATGCCTTTTGGTTTAATGGATTCTAGGGCCACTTTCCAGAGGGCCATGGATGTTGCATTCTCAGATTTTTTGCAAAAATTTATTGAGGTTTATTAGGATGACCTCATAGCTTACTCAAAGAAGGAAGAACAACATTGTGAACATCTGGAGAGATTTTTTGAAAAAGCTCTGGAATTTGGGATTTCTTTGAATCCCAGGAAATGCATTTTTGGAGTGAAAGTAGGTAAATTATTGGGGCATATTGTTTCTAAGGAAGGGGTTAGGATTGACCAGATAGGGAAAATTCTATTGCCAAAGTACCCCTCCCAAGGAATGTTAAAGGAATTCAATCCTTCTTTGGTCAGGTAAACTTTCTCAGAAGATTTGTCACAAACTTTGCTGAGAAGAGTAGGCCAATTTCTAAAATGTTGAAGAAGGATGCAAAAATAGAATGAGATGGAGAAGCCACCCAATATTTTCAAGAGATAAAGTAAGCTATTAAAGATGCCCCTATCTTAAGAACTCCTGATTATTCAAAGCCTATGAATATTTTTTCATTTTCATCTTGCTATACTATTGTTGCAAAAAAATGAAGAGGGGTTTGAAAAGCCCATTGCCTTTTTTAGAAAATCATTATAGGTTGTAGAGCTCAAATATGATATAACTGAGAAACAGGCCTATGCATTGGTGAAGGCTGTGAAATATTTCAGATATTATTTGATAGGTTCTATTATAGTAGCCTATGTTCCCTCAGAAGTAGTTAAGGACATCTTCACTTAACAAGAGGTGTCACGAAAAAGATGTAGATGGATCAATAGGATTCAGGAGTTTAATATAGAAATCCAAATCACTAAGTTCGTCAGAGGAATGGGTTTAGCCAAATTTATGGCTAATGCAAACTTGGATGCAAACCATATCAATACCCTAGAAGAGGAACAAAGACCTTTTATCTATAACCTTGACCATTGTAATTGGTACATCAACATTATTTATTATTTAGAAAGAATGAACTGTCCATAGGGCATGGATGAGAATAAGAAAAGGACATTAAAGCTACAAGCAATCCATTTTTCTCTGATCAGAGATGAGATGTGGTGGAGGAATCCTAAAGGAACTTTACTAAAATGTGTTGATAGAGAACAAGCAGACATGATCCTGCAAGAAATGCACAATGGATTGTGTGGTGGCCATTACATGGCCAAGAATACTACACATAAGGTTTTAAGAGAAGGATTTTGGTACCCAAGTATCTTTAAGGATTCTCATCAACTGGTTAAAAAATGTGATGCTTGCCAACGTTTCTCTAGTAAACTAAAATTCTCAAGTAATGTACCTCTTACACTAGTGGAAGTTCAAGCCCCTTTTCAGCAATGGGGTATTGATTTTATAGGAGAAATAGCTACTAAATATAGTGGAGGACAAGCATGGATAACTATAGCTACTAAGTGGGTTGAAGCAATCCCCACTAAAAGGGAAACTAGTAAAGTAGTAATTGATTTCTTATTGAAGAACATAATCACCAGGTTTGGGTGCCCAGAGAAGATAATATCAGACAATGCTATGTGTTTTAAATCTGAGGAGTATATCAATTTTTTTTGATGAATATGGCATTTAGACATCTTACTTTTCACCTTACCACCCAAAAAGGAATGGCCAAGCTGAGTCCACCAACAAAGCCTACTTAAGGTCATTAAGACAGTTTTGGATACAAAAAAGAAGGCATGAGACTCAAAGTTAACATTGGTTGTCTAGGAAAATAGGGTGACATCTAAGAAGGCTATAGGATGGGCACCATTTGATTTAGTCTATGGGATTCAAGAAAGACTGCTCCAAAATAATTTGATGCAAATGTACAAGTTTGTTCAAATTTATGATGATGACATTGATAGTGATATGCAATTGAGAATTGATGACCTGGTGGAATTGGATGAAACTAGGAGGGAAGCTTCTGTGAAAAATTCCAAGCTTCAATTGCAAGTAAAAAAATTGTATGAGAAAAAGGCAATCTCAAGACAATTTTGTGTGGGAGATTATGTCCTAATGTGGAATGCTAGATTAGAAGATAAAGGAAAACATGGGAAATTTGAACCAATCTGGCTGGGACCATATATTGTCCATGAGAGGTATGGACAAAATTATTATTTATTGAAAGACCTTATTGGAATCATTTTAGAACTGCCACTTCATGGACAATTCTTGAAGTTATAGTTCTCTTGAAGTCTAATCATCCATGAACATTAGGTTGTGTATAGTGTGTTTCTGCAAGTGTGTTCTTTCTATCTTAGTTTAGTTTTCTTTTCTCTTGTGTGAGTAGTTTAGTTTTCCAGTTGGTTGGTCTGCTCTCCCCCAAGATTCTAAATTCTTGCAATACCTGTAGGAGGTATTCATCCCTAGAAAGAGCCACTGTTAGGTTTGGTTAAAATTTTTTCCAAAACAATGAGTCCTTGGTCTGCATTCAAAAAATGGTCTTATGTAAATTCTTGAAACCCTTGCTTTCATGTTTCAAAGTGTAAATTTGGTCTTCAAACCCTAAGCATCAGAGTGGTTTCTAATTTTTCATTACCTTTTTTCCACTTAACTCATGTGTCTACCATGTGTTCTTTTAAAAGGGGTCAAATTCAATTGTTTGCAGGTTCCTAATGCCTTGGAACTTTATTAATTCCTAAGTCTAAATCCTACAAATCCTTTATTAAAAAACTATGTGTCGAGCTAGTATATTTTGATCTAACGGCCCGCTTAATGGCTTAGTCTCGAGATGCACAGAATATAATGTATACACAATTAAGTGGTGATGACATGTGTTTTTGGTGGGTCCATCATCATAAAATCTTTCAGTAAAATAGTGAGAAGATCCTTTTTCATCCAACGGTCCACTTAATGGCTTATTCTCAAACTGATTGAGATCTATCTTATAAGTGATTATGTCTGAATGACACGTGTCCCTGTAGTGAAGTGGGCCCTGTTGCAAGGTTTGATGAAGATTAATGTTTAGATAGATCCAACGGTTTTCTTAATGGCTTAATCCAAAGATGCGCACCATCTATCTTATAAGTGATTAAGAGGTGACGACGCATGGAAGTTGGCAGGCCTGAGAATTATGAATAGCTATTGTTAAAATGCAGTCAGATTCCCATTTGATCTAATGGCTGACTTAATTGCTTATCCAAAAGATGCACAAGATCTATCATGCAAGTCATTAAGCCATGATGCCACATGTCTAGGAGATGATGTGGATTCCATTAATAGTAAAAGTGATCGCAGATTAAAGGGTGAACTGTTCAAAAAAGATCTAACAGTTGACTTGATGGATTAATAGAAAAGTGAATGAGATCTATCATGTAAGTGATTAAGTCATGTTTCCATGTGTTCCAGTGGGTCTGTCTGAGATTGTAAGGAAGGAATTAAAGGCTGAGCAAGTGTAGATTGATCTGACGATTGACTTAA
The DNA here is from genome assembly GCA_018584345.1 of Thuja plicata. Lineage (NCBI taxonomy): Eukaryota > Viridiplantae > Streptophyta > Pinopsida > Cupressales > Cupressaceae > Thuja > Thuja plicata. The sequence goes on from MU226704.1 coordinate 1,919,378, forward strand.
TTGCTTAATGGAAAAGTGATCGACTGCTAAAGAAAAGCAATTAAGTCACGCTGATGCATGGCAATTGGTGGGCCTGATGTAGTGCAAAGTTAAAGCAAAGAGGATATAGTTTGAGAAAGATTAGATGGCTTTCTTAATGACTTAAAGGGAAGATGCGAAAGATCTAGCGTATAAGCCATTAAGTGGTGTTGACGCATGTCCAAGTTGATAAAGTTGCATTCCTAGTTAATAAAGATTGAGTAAAGTAACTGGTGGCCAGGTTAAGAAGGATCAGACAACTGACTTAATGGCTTATGGATAAGATGCAAGAGATATAACTTTTAAGTGATCAAGTTGTGCTAACACATTTCCAGGATGAGTAGTGGTTCCCATAAAATGATGAGGGGCGCATGATTGATGAGATGCTGTTGGGATCTACGGTTCAAATTTAAAGTTTTCATAATGGTATCAGTGAACCGTTAAGCCATGAGTTTCAAACCAGATGAATTTATTGCAGAGACTGTGGCCACTTTAGTAAAATTCAATGCAAGAGACTGATTTTATTGAAGTATATAATTCATTGCTTGAGTTCTCAGTTTCCATAACCATCAAAGTAATTGAAGCATAATTAAAATTTGTAGCAATATCGCACTCTGTGTAACAAATTGTAGAATGGGTAAGTCTTCTATCAAACATTAAGATTCATGCTTGCAGTAGGGTTTCAAATTCTAAAATATAAACAGCAGTATTGATATATTTTGATACTATTACCATAAAAGGTAATAAGTTAGAAGATGGCCCCTAGGAATGAATTCACTGGAAATGTAGAGTACAAAGATAGAAATGTGTGGGATGACCTTATACAATAGTTGAGTGAATCTACAAATGATTCTACCCAAATCAAACGAGTGGTTCCTTTAAATCCTCATTTAAGAGTCGGGGAAGGTTTGTATGATATGGGTAGATGGGCCAGAGATGCCAAGGCTATCACAAGTAGTCTTAGTCTGTTTAAAACTACTTTTGGCCAAAGAAATGCTCCTTCCCCAGACTCCAATCTATGGGATCTAGATGTAAGAAAATTAATAGTTCCTGGAGTATTCATGGATACAGATTTGTTAATTGTAATAGCCAAAGCTTATGATAAGGTATCCAGTGTTCTCAGAGATACAAATGGAAACATACTACTAAATGTCATAGCTGATGGGATTAGAAAAGTCTTCAATTTGAGTTATCTCTCAGTTCAAATAGATGGCATAGATTTTGACCATTTCAAAGAGGTATATCAGAATCAAAAGGAATACTTCAGAAATGAGGCCTTGAAAGGATATTTCAATAAGATAGGGGGTATAATTGTAGTAGGCCCTAACACACCAGGGCCCTTCAAAGTGGATTACTTTAATGGAAAGGATAGAGGGATGTATAGTGCCTTGTGCCATGTTCTGGGAGAGGATGAAGATACAACAATGCCTGTTCATTTTATGCTTATGGTGGTTCAAATTCTGCACCCACATTTATCTGTTGTTTTTTACTATGATAACTACATTGCTGAATTAATGCATCAAGGCCTGGTAGGCATAAAGGATTCGAAGGTAGTCAAGCCAATGGGATGGTATTCTATGATGATGCATGTGATTTTATTTGATAATGATGACTACTTTGAAGAAGAAATGGATCTTACTAAGTTTTAGGATGATGAAGATTTGTTGGTTCACTTGTGGAGTACTGACTTATCTTGGGACAAGAAAGAGGCCAGTTTCATAAATTTTGATAGATCTTTTGCCTCTAGGCTTAGAGCATTATTGTGTAGAGACAACCCTAGGATTCACACAAATGTGTTGAGACTTTTGAGACCAATGGAATATGCTACAGAATTGAAGATTTTTCACAATTGGGGTGATTTCATTCTATACCCTATCTCAATAGTTATTAGGGTTTATGGTTTCAGGGGAACTCCAAATGTCCTCCCTTATAGAGTACCACTCAAGATTGGCCTAAAAATATTTCTTAGAAAGCTGGGTGGGTTTCAAGAGGAAGCTTTGAATGGTAAGATGAAAGGTAGTATTTTCCCTACCATCACAAAAGTTCATCATTTCATTATTACCAAAGGAGGATGGACCTAGTTTGACAAATACTTGGAGCCATATCAATTAGAAACATCAGTGGTAAGGTGTGCAGACAATGAGGGATTTATCATTAAAATGTTCAGGAAAAGAACCAAATGCTTGGCTCTAGATCATCAATTCAATTTCCCTGAAGATATAATTAGAAATGAGTTCGATCTGATGGAACAAGAGATTAAGAAGGAGAAATGGTTAGCATATTAAAAATCTCTAGATTTTATCCACCACTTTGAGAGAACATATGATCCCTTAAAAGTATTTGTGCCTTGGGAAAAGAAGGTGGAATCCCTAATGAGCATGTTTGAAGATATAATGCAAGCCTTGGAATAGAGGAAGAAGAAAGTGATGGAAACAAATTTAGAAAAGGCTAAGGCTGTTTTGAGCATAATTTCACAGGGAAGGGTTGTCCCCCCATGAAAATATGTGGTCTACCAATGAAGGGGTTATAGCACAATCCTACCCAGAGATGAAAATGCTTTTGATAAAAAGGGAAAAAGGCCAATAGACACCAGTGCCCAAACATTTCCATCTCCAAAAAGGCAGAGGGTGGAAGGAAAAGACCAATCACAGGGTGATATTTATTCCTATTCTCAGTCTCCCCTTCACATGAATGATTAGAGTATTTTTGAGAAATTAATGAAGCTAGGGAATACATGGCATATATTTTTTACAGCCCAAGAATTGTAGGAAGGAGTTCCAGACGCACCTAAACAAGTTGCACTGGATCTAACAATGGCTAAATTTGCAGGAAAAGAATTGGACCCCATCACTAAATAGGCCAGTGATGAATTCTTGTCTGATGACAAATTTGTTAAAGCCAGGGCCTTTATCAAATTCCTGTGGAGAATTCATATAAATGAATTCAAAGAGAAATGTCAAAAGCTGTAGGATGACCAACCTAATAGGGACAACAATGAAATTGAAAGGGAGGTAAAATACGACATGATGACTAAGTTTGATAAAATTACTCCTGAAGAAGATAGAGAATTAGTGCAAAAGGAAGTTCTTATCCTGCCGTAATGGGATCTTGCTAATGCCATTATCTTTGATGTTGATAGGAAAGAAACCAAACCACTGCACACCAGTGGAACATCTACTGGTGTCAAATTCAGTGAAGACCATGGAACATTGGTAATGTGGTCTTTGAATAAAAAAGAGAATAAGAAAGCTGGTAAAGATGAGCATGTTAAACACTCAGGAAACTTGCTAGTAAAGAGAGTTGCAGGTGTCTCAGGGGTAGAAGAAGCTAGCATTACTATGGAAACAACAAAGTTTTGTATGAAAGTGGTAGAGAAATAGGATGAGGAAATCAGAAGCTAGAGGGAGAAGTATGAAATAGTAATGAAAGCATAGAATGAGGAAAAGGTAAAGTCCATTGAAAAGGACAAGAAGATTTACATCCTTGAGGGAAAATAGGTAGCTCAATACTCTCCTCAAAGGATGCTAACTCAAGATCCACATAAGCATAGAATTTCAAGCCCAATTATAACTTTCCCTCCTTTCCCTGTGCCATCAAGTCTAGTGACCCAATCTGACTTGGAATTAGAAAAGAAAAAAATAATTTCTAAAAGGACCAAATTGGAAGAATCAAGGAAGAAATGTCTTGAAGAATCCTCAAAATTTAGAGAAGCTTAGGCATGGGTAAAAAATAATTAATCTGATAAGATACACTCCACCCTCATGTAGTGTACTAAAGAAATAAGTCTTTTTACTCTTTATGTACTTGAAAAAAGGGTAATCAACATAGTAAATGAATATAATGCAGACAAGAATCAATGGGGCTTGATCATGGATAGGTGGAAAGGGAAAAATCTGATTTGAAATTATTTTACTCCATATCCAAGGAAGAAAACAATGTTGATATTTTTTTAACTAGTACTTACAAATGCCTAAAATTAATGGTGGACATGGACATTAGGAGAAGCATCGTCGTCAGAAAGATAGAAGCTTTGAGGATAGAGTATTCAAAGGATAGGTATGATATGTTTCCTAACCTCTTCAAGAAGAATGATGACATAAAGAATGAGGATTTATGGCTAAGACAAATGAACGAGGCATTGGTCACTAGGACTAAGAACATTGTTACTTTGGAAAGCACAATTTTGTTTGTCCAAACTATGGAAATTATTAACAAAGCCCAAACATTTTTTTATTTCTAGAAAGAGGAGATTGAGAAGGAAAGTACCATTTGGGTTGAAGTTAATAGTAAAAAATATGAAGTCATCAATTTTGATTGACCAAGTGATGAGGTGTATACCTCCCGGAAGGACAAGTATGATACAGTTGATCAAGCAACAGGTGGCAGTGTGTGAAAAGTAACAAGTGGAAGTGTTCCTAATTGATGAATGAGATAGACAAAGGTAAAGATCCTGCATCAAAAACAACAAAGATAATAGATTCTAGGTGGCTGCTTCCGAACAACTTTGAAGCAGTTACAAGTACCCAAGTGGTCAAAAGACAAAATATGTTGAATATCTATTGTAACAAAAGTGGTTATCACTTCAATTGCGATTTTATCTTTTGTTGAGTAATTTGTTTTGTCCTTATTCCAAATGATCTGTAGCTTGTTGCAATCCTATTCTATAAAAGGATTCCCAAGATCATTGGAAAGGGCTGGAAAAATTGGATTGTAAGAAATTTGTAAAGTTTCAGTCAAAGGGGGAATATAATATAGTTTGTACTAGATACTTGCAAAAATTAGAAATAAAGCTAAGAGATCTTTAGCAGGTTATTGAAGAGGTTATCTCTGAGTACCTTTTGTATACTAGAGTATGATTCTCTAAATTTTAATACAATGATCTAGATTCCAATCTCTCCTGTGTTATGTGTCTTGTGAGTTATGAATTTTTTAATTCATTAGCATAGACTTTCTCTATGTTTATGTACTTATTTGAGAGTTCTGATCTAGGATCAGATTAAATTAGGCTCTGATTAATGCATAGATTCATTTGACATATGATAGGATTTTATTGGTAGTAGGGGTTTGGGATAACTGTGTTATGATCTATAATCTTTGATGAATATTGATTTCAATATATTGTATCTGAGTAAGAGTGTAGCCCAGTGGATAAAGCACTGATCTCAAGCTGACATGTTCTACACTATTGCATATCTAGTTGTATCTTGGCCGTGTTTTCCTATAAGCAAACATTAAAATCCATTAAGTCTATATTTGTGCAAGTTTGTTGTGAATTCCTATCTCATGCTCCATTTAATGGTTGATGTTCAATGCGTAATTAGCCAATTATCTAATATCTCTTAGTTTTGTTGAGTTATTGTGAGATTACTGCTTGATAATAGCATATAAGAAATATGAAAAGGTATTATAGGGTATCCCCCCTTGGTATAGAAGAACCTAAAGAGTAGAAGTATTGTAAAAGTGCTTGTTAGTTTGTCCCTTTCTTGCATGAACCAATATTTGGAGGTGTCTTATCTATAAAATAGTCATAAGAAGAAGAGGTTGTTGTTGTTTTTATTGCAACATAAAAAGAAACCAACAACTAGGACACTTCCTCAAAAAGGGATGATTGCAAAATTTTTGAGGAGATGCCAAGAGATAGATGAGAGGAACAAGGCCTTAGAGGAGAAGGTTAGGAGATTAGAAGGAAAAGGGAACAATTATGAAGTTTTCTTTGAAGATAAAGGATAAGGAGGGGAAGAGAACCCTACGAAGGAGAGAGAAGATGTTCCTACAGACCAGAGACATTTCATAGAAGCCCTTGATAGAATGGGAAAGAAGGATACCAAAGAAGATCTCCTTGTCTTCATAGGTAAGATGAACCCTAATGAAGTGATGGTCTTGTTGGAAGCCTTAGAGAACCACTTTGAGTGTGAAGACATCCCTAAAAACTATAGGGTAAATATTTCCAAGTCTAAGATTAAAGTATTTGCCCTTAATTGGTAGAATTTCATTCAAAATGAAAGAGTGAATGAGGAGATGAATCTCATATCTTCATGGAGAATAACGATAGTAGAAGTCAAGAAATAATTCATCCTAGAATATTATGAAGTCCTGATGCATAGGAAGTTGCAGAATCATATACAAAAATATTTGGATATAAATACATATACAAAAGAGTTCCATAAGTTAACTATTAGAGCACGGCAACAAGAGATTGAAATGAAGAAGTTGGATAGATACCTAAATGGTATGAAGTATAGTATTCAAGATTAAATTAGTCATTTTTACTTTGATACAGTACACAATTTTTTCAAATGGCACTAAAGATAGAGGAGAAGTAGAGAAGAAAAGTAGAGAAACAAAAAATAGGAAGAGGGGGAAAGAATTTCAAAGGAAGGAACAATTTTGGGGGGAGAGGAACATTCTCTAAACCTCAATGAGAAATAATTTACCTAGAGTATGAAGGAGAATCAAACCATAGAGGAAAATTTAGGGGGAGAAGATCAAACAGTGAGGGAATACTTGGTGGAAGAGGCCCAAGCATTTTTACTATTAGGTTGTTTAACTACAATCAAGTTATCTATCCCGCCCATAGGTTCCTAGAGAAGCAAGGGTCCATTAACCAAGGAGGAGACAAAAGGGTCCATCTGGCTCAAGAAGAAGATAATCAGAGTGTGGCATCACCTTCAATACCCATAGATCTAGAACAAGGTGAATTCCTGATGCTTGAAAGGACACTCTTGAAGACACCTACCAACAAGGAGCCACCCCAAAGGAAGTACCTGTTCAGAACCACTTTCAAGGTAAATGGGAAGGTATGCAAATTTATTGTAGACTTTGTCTCATCTGAAAATTTTGAATTAGTAGAAATGGTATAAAAATAAAAGTTTCATAAAATACCTCACCCTTATCCTTATAAAGTTTCTTGGTTGAACAAGGGTCAACAAGCTTTGATAAATGAACAAGTGTGGGTAGAATTTCAAATAGGGGAATATAGGGATAAGATATTATGTGATGTAGTTGAGATGGATGATTTCCATATTCCATTAGGTAGAGCATGGAAATATTATGTAGATTCCCAACATGATGGGAAAATAAATGTCTATTATGTAACCAAAGGTGGTGTGAACTTCACTATGACCCCTCTCCCTGATGATGGCAAGGATAAGCATGTTGTGACTAGGGTAATGTTAGTTGATGAGAAGGAATTTATGGAGAATCTTAGGGACAAGGATAACCCATATTTTTCCATGATCATAAAGCCAAAGGACAAGTCTTCTACCAAAAACAAGGAAGGGAGAGTCGGCCCAAAGGAAGTCCAAGACCTGTTAGACAAGTACAAGGGAATAGTTGCAGGAAGTCTACCAGAGACTTTCCCCCTATCAGAGATATTATTAATTATATATAACTTATTCTAGGTATAACTTTACCTAAGAAGGAATCCTATAAGATGACCCCTGATCATAATGAAGAGATTGCAAGGCATATTCAAGAACTGTTCGAGAAGGGATTCATAAGAGAAAGCTTAAGTCCCTGTGTCATCCTTGTAGTGTTAGCCCCAAAGAAGGAGATTACATGGAGGCTATGTAATGACTCTATGGATATTAATAAAATAAAAATTAGATATAGGTTACCTATACCTAGGATTGAGGACCTCTTGGAATTCCTAGGAGGTGCAAGATACTTTTCAAAGATTGATCTCAAAATTGGTTACCACCAACTCAGAATAAGGGAAGGAGATGAGTGGATGACCACTTTCAAGACAAATGAGGGTATATATGAGTGGTTGGTCATGACACGTGGCCTCTCAAATGTACCAAGTAATTTTATGTGCCTCATGAATGGTATTCTCAAGCTCTTCATTAATCATTTTGTGGTGGTATACTTAGATGACATTTTGATATTCAATAGGACCAGAGAAGAACACCAAGAGCACTTGGACCTAGTTTTAAAAAAAGTTACATGATGAAAAGATAATGATAAATATGGATAAGTGTGTTTTCTTGCAGGAAGAACTAGTATTTCTTGGTTTTGTGATCTCAAGGGGAATCTTGAAGATGGACCCCTCCAAAGTTGAAGCCATCCTTTTTTGGAAAACTCAAAGGAATGCAAGCGAGGTAAAAATATTTCATGGACTTGTAAGTTTTTATAGGAAATTTATTAAGAATTTTAGTGGGGTATGTGCAACTATGATTCATACTATTAAAGGGGGAAGTAAATGTAAATTTAGTTGGACTAATAGGGAAAATGAATATTTTGAATATCTAAAGCAAAGGGTCTCACAACAACCCATACTAGTTCTACCTGATTTCAATTTAAAGTTTTACCATAGAATGTGTCACTAGTGAAATGGAAATACGTGTAGTGTGGAGCCAAGATGGAAAACCAGTGGCATTATTTAGTGAGAAACTAAATGAGGAAAAACATAAGTATTCACCATATGATCTTGAGTTATATGCAATGTTTCAGGCTTTAACAAAATTGAGGCACTATTTATTACCTAGGGAGTTCATTGTATACACTCACAATCATGATTTAAGCTTCTTGAATAGGTAGGAGAAAATAAACCACATGCATATTAAGTGGGTTGAACATTTGTAGGCATTTACCTTTACCATAAAACACAAGAAAGGTGTTGCAAACAAGTTAGCAGATACACTTAGTAGGAGAGTGCTAACCATGAAAGAAATCTTGTTGGAGAGCACGGGGATTCACTCCCTCAAGGATATGTATCAGAATGATGAATATTTTAAGGAGGCATATGAGGTATATTCTAAATTTGAAAACAATTATCACACTACTTTCTTTGAATATATAATGTAGGAGGGTTTTCTTTTTAAAGGGAGTCAATTGTGTATACCAATGTGGTCAATGAGAGAGAATATTATTAAGGAGAAACATTGTGGTATCTTAGCAGGAAATTTTTGGATAGATAAAACCTTGGAATTGGTTAGGAGATTTTATCATTGGCCTAAGTTGCAGGCAAATGTAAGAAGATTTGTGAAGACTCATGTGGTATGTCAAAAGGCCAAGGGATCTAGTTCAAATTGTTACTCCTAAAGTGATTTTGTTGTCATTAGTTTTCAACAAAGTCATATATCGGTGAATGTAATCGAAGCATGTAAGTAAGTATAATGCAAAAGACACATTCGGTAAAGGAAACCAAGATAGCTACTGAGCCCCAAGAAATTATCAAGCACCGATCGAGCTACACATACCGAGTAATGAAAAGATAGTTACTGAGCACTCATAAGCACAAAAAAGAGAGTTTAGAGTTACCAAGTAAGCACAAGTATGATACTGAGTATTCCAGAGATGACATTCAATTGAATTTGGATACATTAAATTTGGACACTGAGAAAGAAGAAACACACAAAATTCAAGGAAAGTATTAGTTGAATCATTGGGATTCCAAACACATGATTTAACATGATTACAAGTCAGATCCACCAATAAAGTTTAGAAGGCACAAGACATTGGAGATGTAACCAAAGTTTAATTGCTTAATCTCTACTACTGAATGATGATGCCCTAGATCTGGTTAACTGCCTAAATCATAGTTAACCACCTGGAAATTGTATAAGATATTAGATTGAAGAATGAGCAAGTTGCTATTGTTGTTTCTACTACTGAAGTTGACGAGTTGATGTTGATGAAGTTGTTATGAAGAAAAATGAAGGAGACCTGAGTAGAAGGAAGAATAGCTTATAATACTAAGCTACCGAGTGCAGAATAAGGTAATAGAGTTAGTGAGCATAATGAGTATGGAAAAAATTTGAATGATGCATTATTATCAAACATTTTTTACTAAATTTTATTGTAATAAGAGAAGTACAAATCTTGTTTGTGGGTAGGGCATAACAGGTCTTTATATTTTGTAAATAATTTAACATGGTACATCTCTTGGATTAGAGATTGTAAAATCATTTAAAAAGGTAGACTAAATAAGTCATTTCTACTCTTAACTGAGTATCATACTTCTAAGAGGGCAAGCTATCGAAAGTAGCTAACATTGTAGGTCTAAGAAACCTTTATACCACAGTAGTGAAGTAATTGTGGGTATCAGCCCCACTATATTTTTTCCTCTAACAAAGGATACCTGCATGAGAAAAATCATTGTGTTATGTCTTGCAAATTTTATGAGTTGAGTCATTTACTTTATGTTCATATTATGCAATGTATTCAACTCGGCAATTGATCATATTGTATGCTTAAAAGTTTTAAGGGTATGTTTAAGAAGATTGATAGTCTTGATTTTGAGTTGGAGAATGCACAAGAGGTGATTGAAGATCTAAAAAGCAAGTTAGAAAAGTCCTTAAAACTGAGAAAATAGTTGTGTAGTGAACTTAAATACACACACGAGCATGTTGACACTATTGAGACAACATATGAAAGTATTCTAAGTGATGAAGTTTCTTCAGCCATTTCCGAACTCATGGAAAAGAATGCGAGACTTACCGAGCAACTGAACTTAGAAAAGATAGATCAAGAAGTACAAGGAATAAGAATAAGTGAGATACTTGACTCTAAGGGCATAGTTGAAGATGCATTGAGATTAGCTGAAGAAGACAAAAGATAGTCTGAGACAAGAACAACTGAGAAAGACAATGAGATCATGAGGATAAATCAAGTACACTATAATATGACTGATCAACTAGTGAGAGCTAATCTAGAGTTGACCAAGAAAGAATTTGAGAATCAAGCACTAAAGTGTGAAGTTGAAAGATTGGCCAGTGTACTGAAATCTGAAAAACAAGCCAATGACGTACTGAAGAGAAATGAAGAAACACTGAGATCATTGGATGCACAGATTAAGGGTCAGAGAAAACTAAAAGAAAAAACAAAAATTGGATTCAATAGTGAGAGAACTACTAAGAGAGGAGAGTCCTATAATCAAGTTTAAAATCAAGGCACTTCTGCCCCACCAAAGTTAAACAAGCCTATTTGTTACTAATGTGGGAAACCTAGACATACTCCAAGTGTATGTAGAAGCAAAAAGAGTAAGTCACTGAGTTCACCTAAGTTTTATGGATAGTGTTATAACTGCAATAAGTATGGGCACCAGGAACTTGAATGAAGATCAAAGACTGTAAACAACACAAGGAAGCCAAAGTTTGATGGCTACTGCAATAACTGCAACAAGTATGGTCACAAATTTGAAGGATGCATACCACAAAAGAAAAATAACAAATGGGTACCGAACCAATAGAATATGCCAAGTAACTGACAAGGTACATCTATACCATGGGTCTACAATAGAAGGATATCATTTTTAGTATATGGAAGATATGGACATATTTCTGCAAACTGCATGTTGCTACATGGTAGGAACAACAGGAGATCTTGAAGAAACCCTAGCATGGCATGCTTCCAATGTCACAAGCTAGGTCACCTTAACAAAGACTGTAGGTATCGAGGCAAAGCTCCTACCAAGCAAGAGACATCTAAGAAAACAAAAGTGAATGTTTAAGAGATGAGAGATCAGATGAATAGGGCAAGGAGAAGAAAGACTATATATGATGGAACATCATTTGGGATGGTTGAACGCACCACAGCCTCTGGATAAGGTGCAATTGACTCTGCCTAATCAGTTATTTAAGGTATGTATAGGAACTGCAAAGAAAATATTTAAATCTTAAATCATTTCCTAGCATACATGAAGAGATCCATATTAGCATACTTAGATGTATTTGGATACATACTATTGAGTTTATGTTTCACATTCATTCGGTAAAAGGAATTATAATGTTGTATCATTCGGTGAAAGAAAATGGTAAAGGTAATCAGTAAAGTAAGTCAGCAGAGCATTAAGTTTTATTTTATGACCATTGGAAACCCCAAACCTAGAACAATATATAAATATACCTCATCATCTATTATTGTTACTTACTATTTTCTAGAGCATTGTGAGAAAAAATTGCAGAATTGAGTCTTCAAGTGAATTCGAGCGATTGAAAAGGTATTCCTAAACAATTTTAATCTATTATAAGATTATTTGAGCACATTTGAATGTCATTCAGTGTTTCCCTAGTATTGTTTACGCAACCAAGGTAAGAAAAAAAAGTCCTAAGTGAATGTTTCAGATAAAATTAAAAGAATGGCACCTAATTTTAAGAATCCAGTTGCTATGGAAAATGCTGAACCCATGAACCCAAAGTACAAACTATCTCCAGTGATATAATAATAAACTAATATTATGGGTGCTCTAAATTTGATTCCATTGAGGCTTATCATGATCGAAGATGTGCGAGCATTCATACATTGTAAAGTTGAATATATATGCGAAGATGAGATTGATGCGTCATTTCAGAAGTTGTGTGCGGACAAAAAGATGAAGGATGACTATATTCATTTGGAAACCAAAGGTTTGACACATTCCCTTCACTTACCAAAAGTATTTATAAAAGAGTGGATAAGAATGTTTCTTATCTGAGTCCATGATCAATTCATGTAGCTTGACCCACCAGTGAAGATAACAAAATATGTTCTACACAATGTAACTGGTTACCCGATTGGAGATAATCCAAAGCCTATAAGGAAGATTGAGAAGGATAAATTGAGTGAATTGACCAAGGAAAATTTGGATGGGAGAGCTCTAAAAACATCTACTATTGAAGACCATAAACTGAAATTTGCAAGAAATATCATATCCTACCAAGTGTTTCAATCTTCAAGAGTTGACAATGTACCATGTGAAGCTGTAGATTTGGCATAGAAACTATTGAAGAAGAACTTGCAGATTGATATTTGTGAGATTTTGTTGAATAAATTAGAAGATAACATCAATACCATAAGGAAAGAAAAGACAAACACTTTGAAGTTTGGATAGTTGTTGGTATGCATATTTTTCTATTTTTTAGAATTTCTTCCCATCTATTGGTGATGTTATATGGAGTACTGAGAAGCCTATCATATATCAAAAAAATGATTTCATTTTGAGCCTAGGTGAAAATATTGACATGATAATGAATGATTACTTTATCAAGTTTCAAGCTAAGATGCATGAGAATTTCAGAATACCACCCCAATTAGTTGAGAAATATCATGAAACTATTTTTTTTGAAGTGGAAACTGACACATGCTTTATTAGGGCAGTTGAGCCAAGGAGTATCTAGATACAACTTATAGGATATGAGATGGAAATAGAAATTGCATCTCAACAAACTGAGATTATGTTAGCTAATCCTATTAATAGGAAAGCCAACAAATATGGGACTTATGAAGAGTTTAGAGAGAAGAGAAAACAAGAAATCCTAATACCTAAAGCCCAAAGGAGGACAAATAAAATGATTGAGAAATTGTCAAAGACTCTCAAAGTTGATGAAGAAGCACACGAGGCTAGACCTTCTAAAAAAACAGGAAAGAATCCACTAGCAATGAAGGTATCACTGACTACTTGTACTACTAGACCAAACACAAGGTCCACAACTACACCTAGAGAAAAAAGGAAATCAGGAGCAGAAGAACCAAAGAATAAAACATATGTGAGAAGTAACAAAGATACCATTCAGACAAGGATAAAATTGATCTTGCAAGAAGAAAATGAGACCGATACTAAAGATCTAAGAAAACATAATAATTTAAGCATAGATCAATTGAAAATGACTCTAGATGAGTCACTTGAGTCACTTAAGAAGAATGAAGGAATTGCAGGAGTCAGATATATGAAGTATAATGACTATAATGGAGAAGGTAAATCCAAGATAGAAGAGGTAGTTGTTTTCAATTTGAAAAAGTTCAAAATTATACCAATTGAAGTTGTTAACCATCTAACTACTGAATTGTATAGTAAAAATGATGCTAGATGGAAATATGCATTGAATATTGAGAAGAAAATGAGGGAGAGATCCCTAATTCTAGCTCAACCCATAATTTCTATAACTGAGATAGATGAGACAATGAATAACTTCTCCAACTGATTTATTATCAAAGTTAGATATTTAAGGATCATGCTTGGAGAGTTAGAGAAAGTATAAAACAAGGCCAATGACCAATGGATAAAAATTATTTCTATATACATGGAATTGAGACAACAAAAGGTCAAGCTATCAAAGAGAAAGGTAAGGAAATCCTATTGATCTTACATTGGATAAAGATAAAATATTTATTTAAGATATTACAGAGAAGGACCCTTCTATTGACATTGCCGAAGATGAAGATGTAATGATAGAAAAGGAAATAGAGACTGAACAAATAAATACTATTGATTATGCCAATGCAACCCTAGTAGAGGAAGTGCTAGAGAAAGTAAATGAGTATTTGGATGTTGATATAGGAATATCTAATGTTACAATCGATACTTAGGAGAAAGTTACCGAACCACCTAAAGGAAAAGAACAAGGAGAAACCAAGGATCCTAAGGCCACCGAGACCAACACAAAATAGAACACCGAGGCACCTTCTATTGAGAACAACGCAATATGACAAGATAAATTTAGTGAACTTCCAAAGGATCAAGAAAATGACAAGGATGAGGACAAAAATGAAGAAGAAAAGATAAAAGAAAAGATAGAACATAAGACAAAAGAAAAAAATGAAGAAAAGAAAGAGAAAACAAAAGAGGAGTCACTAGTAACTAAAGGTAAAGACAAGAAAGAAGAAATGAAAGTTGAAAGTGTATTTTATGCTAAAAATACCACATATGATGCATTAAAGTTATCTACTGGTGAAACTATTGTTGGATGATATCAATTTTGGGTACTGATCATGTTGTTGATATTCATGTTTTGTCACTGATGTCAACATATGTTTCTATGGAGAGAACAGACTAGTTACATGATTGGAAAAAGTGTATGGAGGTTTTAGAACAATTGAAGTTGGTTATATGAAGAAGGATGTGTGATGAACCTATTCCTAAAGTCACTTGGATTTATGTTACATATTGAGGCTATTACAGTTGTTTTGGTGAAGACTGGTTTCTGGACTGTAACTATAATGCTTGATAGAGAAGGTCTCTGTGTTTCAGGTATATCTTACTGGCAAAGATATTTTATGTGAAGTGAGCTTACCAGAGGACAAAAGACATATTTTGGAATAATGGGTTGTGTTCGATTAATGTGTGGTAACTAGTGACGTTAGCTATGACATGTATTCTGGAGGAGACCTATTTGGTGGCTGACTTCAGACATGTAGCATGTAATATGAATTGCGAGCGTGTGTTGCAGATCTGTGAGTATAATTGATGAATTTTATTTGATGTTTACTTGTTATAGGTACCATGTTTATCTTAGCAAGGGGTTATTTCATTATTTGTAAATTGGAAATCCTTAATTGGCTGACCTAATCAATTATTTGTGTATTAGGAAAGCTTAATTGGCTGATCTAATGAATTATTGTAAAAGTGTATATATGGGAGATATTTTATTTTGGAAAGGTGTGGAAGAGATTGAAAAGGAAGAGAAGTGAAAGGTGTGAGGCTTGTTTTGCTACTATGTGTAGAATAGAGTTTGTGATAAGAGTACTTCATTGGAATTGACCAAGCAAAGATAATTTCTATCAGACAGTTTACTGAATTATATATTTCCTATATACACTTGTTTGGATTGTGAATCCTTGAGGGTGGCTTTAACCTACTTTGGGAAGTGTGCCTAAGCAGTGAGCCTACTACTTTTCTTGACTCCTAAGAAGGTCTATCTCCTAACAGGGTCTGTGTACTGTAATGTTGTAATAAGCTCCTAACAGGGATAAATACTTTAATAGGGATACTATACTCTATGTACATTATTTATGGGTGCTAATTCCGACCAGGGTTTTACCTTTAACAGGGTTTCCTTGAAAAAAATATTGTGTTATTGTGTTAGCATTTAGTGTGTTATCATTTTCATTGCAGTTTTGGTTTATAAAGTTTAAAGTTTAATAATCTATATCACAATTGATTCACCCCCCTCTTAGTTCTCTTGTGGAATGTTATTCCTAACAATTGGTATCAGAGATACTGGTCCTTAGAGAGAAATATTAACAACTTGAGGTGATCATGAAGATGTCTTACTAAAGGAAGGATATTCCAAAATTTGATCCTGAAAACTTTGAGAGTTGGAAGAACAAGATGAGAACACATTTTCTATGTTTGGGAATTGACTACTAGATGATCACAAAGAAGAATGAGAAGATAGCGACTGAGGATGAACTGGAGAAAGCTACTGAAGATGAAATGAAACTATTTTTATGTAATATGGTCACAAGGGAATCATTGATCAACACACTTTTTGAAGGTGAATTCACAGAAGTAAAAGACTTGGACTCTGCACATGAGATTTGTTAGAGTAGTCGAGTATTGCTAATAATTAAATCAGTTAATTATTAGTTTATCTACTCTTTGCTTAAGTTAGACTTAGGAAGTTTCTATTTTCTAGAAGTTTCCCCTTTTAGGGTTTCGGTATCCTTTATAAGGATTCACCGCTTTGTATTTCATAGGGAGATTGTAATTTCACTTTGTTAATAGAAGATTATTTCTTGCAACATGCTTTTTCAGTCTCTGGCCTATCGGCCGCCATAGCTTTCTCTCTTCTGTCTTCATTCTTGTAGCAGTCTTTGCATGCAGGTGTTCTTGGGAAGATTTGCAGTTCAGCAAATCTAACATGATATCAGAGCCATCTTGCTACCGGCTGTTCGAGTTTCGTTGAAGCATTCGAGGGTTTGAAGGTTTCACAGCTTTTTCTAGCTTCTTTTAGTAGTTCTGGGGGGTCTCTATTTTTAGAGGCATTTTGGGCCCAAACGGACACTTCCATTGCGTTTGGAAGGCCCAAAAACCTCAGAATCCATATAAAGCTTGTCCGATTTGGACACCGGGGTATCTGGAGAATTTTTTCGGCCTCCTACGGGCCGTACGGACACGAAAACCGAGAAAAAAATAAAAAAAAACCTTATTTTCAAAGGTTTTTATGCATTTTTTTGGCGCAAACTATTTAAATGGGATCCCGCCGCCGCCGGGCCGCCCCCACACCACCTCCTCCGGCTGCGGGCGCCCTAATCCACGGCCTCCGCCGGCGGTTCCTCTGGCCTCCCGGCCTGCTCACCACACAGCGCCGCCCGGGCTCCCTCCAGCCGCTCTGCCACGCCGCACCGGGCTCCACCGCCTCCCAGCCCCGCTCCCCTGTGCTCCCCATGCTGCAAACCCACGGCCCCCACGGCCCCCCACCGCCCGACAGCGCCGCTCCGCCCGGGTTCCCGCCTCCGCGCCACCCGGCCTCAGCTCAGCCGGTGGCGGCGCCTTTGGGATCAGCCCCCGCAGGCTTACATTGTTTAGCGAGCGGTCATATGAACGACCGCGGGCCAGGGTTAAGCCCCCGGAGCACGCCATGCGCCCGGGGGCCAATTTTTTTAGCCCTTGGGGCTCTGTTTTATGCTTTTTAGGGCATTTTGGGGGTACTGGGCCTTTTTCGCTCTACAGGGAGCATACGGGGGTCTTTTTCTGACTTCCATATACCGTCGAAAATCTCTTTCTGAGCTCTTTCCGATAATGGAGGTTAGGGTTTTTGGTTCCACCGTTTCGATAGTGTTTTTTGCTGTTGAAGTCTGATGTCTTTCTTTGCCTTCCGGGAGTCATATCTGGCTCATCCGGACTCCTTTTTCGGCAAACAAGATATCATCAGAAAGCTAGTTCAGTGTGCTTTTCAGTGGCAGAGGTTATTTTTCCAGATTCTACTTTGGGTTTTCACTCTTCCACGTTTGGAAGTTTATGCCCTCTGGTGGTGTGCTTGGTTCTACAGGTCCTGGGATCTCTTCTTCTGAGTTCATTGCTCACTCTTCTTTCTGTCTTCTGAGCTTGCATGCTCCTTCTATAGCATTTTTGTTCTATAAACGCACTGAGATAAAGTGCCTTCTTCTGCATTTTTAGATCTTGTACACCTGGTTGAGTTTTAGTACTCGCACTCTGTTATAAAGTGCTATGGGGGGATTATGATGCATTTGCCGCTTTAGGTGCATCCACTTTTGTCAAGTGAGTGTACCTTCCATGAAATTAGCCCATTTAGTGTGTCTGTGACACCACCCTTTATCCTGTGTGTGTGCTTCTGTTGCACTGTTGGTGTTCCTGGTTCTTCTTCTACAGTTGTTTCTGGCATTGCATTTCAGTGTTCCTGTCACCTCTCCCGGTTCAGCATTATGGGGGGGGTCCACCTGTTGGTTCTATTGCTTCCTGGTTTGATTGATCAGCTCTTTAGACACTTGTCTTCTCTACCTGGTCATGCACTTCAGTGGGGGTTCCAGTAGTATCTTCTGACAGAGTTTTCAGACATGCTTCAGAGATGCTTCTTGCTCTCTTCTTGTTCCTCTCTCTGGGACATCTTTTCCCTTTTATGTTTTGGGTACCTGATCAGGCCTAGTTGCCGGGACCCATCTTTCCTACTTTCTGCAGTAGTTTATCTTTTTTGCTTCTTCCTAAGTTACACTTAAGGGGGGGTGTTAGAGTAGTCGAGTATTGCTAATAATTAAATCAGTTAATTATTAGTTTATCTACTCTTTGCTTAAGTTAGACTTAGGAAGTTTTTATTTTCTAGAAGTTTCCCCTTTTAGGGTTTTGGTATCCTTTATAAGGATTCACCACTTTGTATTTCATAGGGAGATTGTAATTTCACTTTGTTAATAGAATATTATTTCTTGCAACATGCTTTTTCAGTCTCTGGCCTATCGGCCGCCATAGCTTTCTCTCTTCTGTCTTCATTCTTGTAGCAGTCTTTGCATGCAGGTGTTCTTGGGAAGATTTGCAGTTCAGCAAATCTAACAAGATTTGGACAAGATTGGAAGCACTATATGAAGGAGACACATTTAAAAAATAGGAAAACCTACAAAACTGGAAGACAAAGATGGAATCACTAAAGATGAGAGAAGATGAGAAAATTAGGGCATATGGATAGAGAATTACTGAAGTGGTTACTGGCATTAGAAACTCTGGAGGTACTTACAATGAGGAAGAAGTGATTGCAAAGGTTCTTAGATCTTTGACACCTACATATAGAACCAAAGTACAAGCTATAGAGGAGATTATACCCTTGAAATTGAGCTTCACTAGAGAGATGTTGATTGGAAAACTAACTAATTTTGAGGCCACAGAATTGGGAGATACATTACCTAAAGTTGAGTCAGCATTCGAGGCAACCGTGCATAAGAACAAAAAGACCTTATCTGGAATTGGGAGCACTAGAAATGGTGACCTAAGAGAAGAGCTTGGAGACTATGCTAAGGAATGGGAACATATATAGGAGGAATAAAGAAAGCTAGATGAAGTGGTAGCATTGATTGCTAGAAGAGAGAAGAGAGGTAAGGGTAAATTTGAAGGAAAATTACCTGTGAAATGTTTTTCATATAACAAGATTGGTCATTTTTTATCTAGATGTCCTACAAGGGTTCCTAAGCACAAACATAAGTTTTATAAATCAAAGTATACTAAAGACAAGGAATGTTATTATAATAGGTGAGGCTATTTCTGATGATGATGGAGACTATGATGAAATTGGATTTATTGCTATGAAGGATGATGAACCTATACATGAGGAAAAAGACTTAGTATCTTGTGTTGAAAATAAATTTGAATGGGTTATAGACAATGGTTGTTCACATCATATGACTAGAGATAAAAACAAATTTGTGAGTTTGAAAAGATATGATAGTGGTGTTGATATATTTGGTGACAATACTCCCAAACTTATCATTGGAGTAGGATCTATTTCTCTGGATGGAAAGACAAATACTGACAATGTATTACTTGTTGATGGACTTAAGCATAATCTATTGAGTGTTGGACAGTTAGTGGACAAAGGTTATTAGTTGAAATTCATTAATGGGAAATACTCTATCAGAAGTAAATTAGGATATTTGATTACATTTGATAATAAATATAGAGGTAATGTATTTGAACTGAATACATCTGAAGCTTCTTGTTTTATTGTGAAGGTTGATGATAGTTGGCTATGACATAGAAGATTTTTTCATGTTAACTTTGATAACATTGTGAAGGCAAGTATGACTAATGTTGTAAGAGATCTACCTAAGATTGTAAATCCATCTAACACTGTGTATAGAGAGTGTGTTATGGGGAAGCAGACCAGAAGCAATTTTAAAAGAAGATTTGATTCAGAAAAAGGGAAGTTGGATCTAGTGCAAATAGATCTGTGTGGTCCTACAAGAAAAAGATCATATTATGGTGAAAGGTACTTTATTCATTTTGTTGATGACTTTTCTAGAATGATTTGGGTTACATATTTGAGAGAGAAATTTGAAGCATTTGACAGATTCAAGAAAATTAAAGCAAAAGTTGAGAATGAATCTGGTTTAAAGATAAAATGTTAGAGATCAGTTAGAGGTGGAGAGTTTACATTAGATTTATTTAATACCTACTATGAAGAACATGGAATATACAGATAGACATCAGCTCCTATAACTCCACAACAGAATGTGATAGTAGAATGAAGAAACAAAACTATATTAGATGCTGCAAAGACTATGTTACTGGAAGGAAATGTGCCACATGTTCATTGGAGAGAAGTAGTTGGCACTACTGCGTACACCTTGAACATAATTCATATCAGAGAAGGTACAAGTAAGACTCCTTATGAATTATGGTTTGATCATACACCTACTGTAAAATATTTTAGAATATTTGGAAGTAAATGTTATATCAAAAGAGATGATGAGATAGGGAAGTTTGATGCTAGAAGTGATGAAGAAATTTTTCTTGGTTATTCTACTAAGAGTAAAACATATAAATGTTTCAATTTGAGATTGAGGAAGTTGATTGAAAGTGCCAATGTGAGGATAGATGAAAAGTTTCAGATTCAAGAAAGAATGTATGACTGTGGTCAGATTACACAGATGAAAGAGGTCACTACTGAACCTTTGATTATTGAAAATGAAATTGAAGATGAAGTGCCTAAAGTTACTAAGACTCCAAAGACTTTGAGGTATGTTAAGAAGAACCATCCTGAAGATCAAATTATTGGTGATGCAAATAAAGGTATGATGATTAGATATAGAGTTAGAGATAAAATTTGTTTGATTTCTCAAGTTGAGCTGAAGACTATTGATGAAGCATGTAGAGATGAATCTTAGACTAAATCTATGGAAGAAGAACTTGAATAGATAAAGAAAAAAATACTTGGGAATTGGTTCCAAGGCCTAAGAACAAAAATGTGATAGGTACAAAATGGGTTTTCAGAAATAAAATGGATGAGGAAGGAACAATGGTAAGAACCAAGGCTAGACTGGCGTGTAAAGACTACTCACTGTATGCACCCTAAAATGGTCGCCTAGACTTTGGGCCCCATTTATTATTTTATCATTTTATCAAATTTTTTGAATCAATGCTTTGGAATATTTTCAATTCAAATCAATTTCCTTGATTAGATTGTAATTAATTCAATTATTTCAATATTTCCTAAGGTTTGACCATTTTTATTTAATTAAAATATTTAATCTCCCATTTAATTAAATAAAATTCCTCTTATTTAATTAAAAGATTTAACCTCCCTTGTAATTAAATAAAATTCCTCTTAGTTAATTAAATTCAATTTCCCCCATTTAATTAAATAAAATTCTTCTAATTTATTTAGTTGAAAGAAAAACCCATCTTTTAATTAAATAAATAAAAATCCCCACTTAAAGCACTTTATTTGTTGAAAAAGGAAATGAATTAAATTAAACATTAAATAAAAATCTATTTTTCTTCACATCTTTCTAAGTGGTGAGTTTTTGCCTCTTAATCGTAGCCTTTGAATTTTTCCTCTTAATCTCAATCGTTCACTTTCCTTTAAAAGGAGACCTCTCCTTCTCATTTTAATATTATGTTTTCATAATATTGTTATGCTACAGGTTTGGAGAACAATTTTGGAGGAGAATTTGAGCACTCAAGATCTCTTCTTGTTTTCTTTATTCTTGCATTCATGGCTCCTCATATAGATTAGAATCATGTTTATTTCCATAGATTAGATTTGCATTCATATTTACTTTCATAGACTAATATTCATTGTTATCATTTAGATTAGATTTCATTTTCATGCATTCGAATCTCTTGTTTCATGATGTATTTGCAATAGACACAACTAGGTTAATCTGAGGGCCTTCATTTTATATTTTTACACATCCATGACTAGAGAGCTATGGATCGATATTTGAGGCCTCATTCTTGAGAAACCTTGAATGGAATGATTCATAGAAGTGTGACAACATTTATGCACACATTTTTGGCACCTAGCATGGGGCAACCACCTCTTGCATGTTGGTTTTGATTATTTTTGGAGCTAACCCTTGTGTAGATTTGTTTGGAGACGGAAAACCCTAGATTTGAAAGATTTGATCATATCTCTCACACCACTTGGTGTTTTGGTCTGAAATTTTTTTTGTAGATTGGCGACATATCAGAGAAGCTTTAATAAAAAATTTAGATTTTTTAGTGGTAATTTGTATGTTTTATGATTTTTTCTTTGTTTTTCATAAAAAAATTATTTTTTGCACATATCAACGTATTTTTTAGAAATTTTTACATTTTTTAAAAGTTCTTGAAATTATACAGGGGGTCCATTTATTGTGTTTTTAATTTAGAGGTCATATCATAGCTCATTTGGTCAATTTATAAAAACTAGTCTATTTTGGGAAAGTGGTTCTCTAGGACATAAATGAAAAGATCTTATTAAAATTTTGACATTTTTGGAAAGATCTCTATTTTTTGATAGAGGTCTCTTTTCTGCATTTTGGGTTTAGGGTCTGAATTCATGTGGTATAAGTCAAATCTTGTTGACAAGGTGAAAAAATCAAAATTAAAAAAAGGGTATTTGATGATTAACGTACACTTATTTTTCACATGGTTCAATGCATGATGTAAGTTGTCATTTAGATTATTTTCTGATTATCATTGCTCCTAACAATTGATTTTCATATCTAACCATCTTAGGGTTTGCATAAGTTGAATATACGTTGCATATCTTGTTTGCTTGTTTGCTTGTCTTGTTCATTTGAAGGTTCATGGCTTACTTTCATGGAAAATGCTTAAAACAAACAAAAAAAAAGGTAAAATCTACTAAGTACGTTGCATTGGACTTGAGGTATTTTGTTACATCCCTACAACATTTGGATTTTGAAATTAAAAATAAACCTCTCATGTGTTTGGCTTGAGTGTTTACATGCTTTCATAGAACACATTTCAATTGATGCTCTTAATGGGAAATGAATGGACATAGATTTGCTT
>MU226704.1:1949549-1964321 GCA_018584345.1 Thuja plicata
TGGGTTTTTGCCTCTTAATCGTAGCCTTTGATTTTTGCCTCTTAATCTCAATCGTTCACTTTCCTTTAAAAGGAGACCTCTCCTTCTCATTTTCATATTAGGTTTTCATAATATTGTTATGCTGCAGAATTGGAGAGCAATTTTGGAGGAGAATTTGAGCACTCAAGATCTTTTCTTGTTTTCTTTATTCTTGCATTCATGGCTCCTCATATAGATTAGAATCATGTTTATTTCCATAGATTATATTTGCATTCATATTTTCTTTCATAGACTAATATTCATTGTTATCATTTAGATTAGATTTCATTTTCATGCATTCAAATCTCTCGTTTCATGGTGTATTTGCAATAGACACAACTAGGTCAATCTGAGGGCCTTCATTTTACATTTTTACACATCCATGACTAGAGAGCTATGGATCGATATTTGAGGCCTCATTCTTAAGAAACCTTGAATGGAATGATTCATAGAAGTGTGACAACATTTATGCACACACTCACAACAAGAAGGCATAGACTGTGAAGAAACATTTTCTCTTGTTGCTAGGTTGGAAGTTGTGAGATTATTTCTTGCGTATGCTGTGCCACACAAAGACTTTAAAGTATATCAGATGGATGTAAAATCAGCATTCTTGAATGGAGATCTGGAAGAAGAAGTATACATTGAGCAAATTAATGGTTTTCCTTTGATAGAGGATGAAGACATGGTTTGTAAGTTGAAGAAAGAACTATATGGATTGAAACAAGCATCGAGAGCATGGCATGCAAGACTGGACAAGTATCTACTTCATCTTGGTTTCAAAAAAGGTAATGTAGATAGTAATTATATTTAAGAACTGATGAAGATGGAATATTAATCATAGAATTTTTTGTTGATGATATCATTTTTTGAGGCAATGATAGGATGAGTAAGAAGTTCTCTAAATAAATGGAAAATAAATTTGAGATGTCAATGATTGGTGAAATGAAATTTTTTCCTGGTTTGCAAATTAATAAGAGTAAGAATGAAATTTTTATATCTCAGACCAACTATCTTAAGGAAATGTTGAAGAAGTTTGAATGGAATGTTTTAAACCTATTGGAACACCTATGGTGACTGGACATAAACTTAATACTAATGATGAGACTCAAAGTGTAGTTCAGACAAAGTATAGATCTATGATTGGTGGTCTACAATAACTAACTCACACTAGACCAGATATTGCCAATGTAGTTGGTATTGTGGCAAGGTATCAATTAGATCCCAAAGAGACACATCTTGCTTCTGTGTAAAGAATTTTTAGATATTTGAAAGGAACAACACAATATGGATTATGGTATGAAAAATTAGATAATTTTATTTTACAGGCTTATACTAATGCTGATTGGGAAGGTAATGTGGATGATAGAAAAAGTACTAGTGGTGGTGCATTTTCCTTGGGAAAAGGTTGGTTTCTTGGTTGAGCAAGAAGCAGAACTATATTGCTCAATCTACTGCTGAATCAGAGTATGTTGTTGCCGCAATAAATTGCACACGAGTTGTTTGGATGAAACAAATGCTGAAGGACACTGGAATAATTTTTGAAGAACTAGTGGTTATCCATTGTGATAACACCAGCATAGAGAATATGTCAAAGAATCTAGTAATGCATTCAAAGACTAAACATATGTCTAGTTAGTATCGTTTCTTGAGGGAGAAGGTAGAAGATAAAGAGATTAAACTAGAATATATTAGCACAAAGGAACACATAGTAGATATATTTAAAAAACCTTTTCCAAAAGATGATTTTGAGTATCTTAGAAGCATGCTTTGGGTCAGAGACCCTCCTTGTGATAATTAATTGATGCAGATACGCATCACTCCAGTAGCTTTTAGAGCTATATCATTTTTTGGACTTTATGTATGGATCTACTCCTCAGGGGGTGTAATCGAAGGAACACTACAACACATTTGGGCGATCTTGCACTTGGCTGTTGGACATGAAGATTTGAAAAATCTATAGAAGTTTACAGATGAGTTATGGCACACTTTTCTATTGCTACCAAAGGGGTAAGGAATCTAGGTGAAAATCCCTACTATTTTGGGGAGATTTGTGTTGAGGATATTGAGAAGATTGTATTGAGAGGAGAAAGTATTTTTGAGTTGATTTTGGGTTGATGGATTTTCCCAAATGTTGCCATCAATGCCAAAGGGGGAGATTGTTGGATGATATAAATTTTGGGTACTGATCATGTTGTTGATATTCATGTTTTGTCACTGATGTCAACATATATTTCTGAGGAGAGAACAAACATGTCACTTGACTGGAAGAAGTGTACGGACACTGTACGGATGTTTCATAATGATCAAAGTTGGTCATATGATGAAGGATGTGTGATGACATTATTCCTAAGGTTTCTTGGATTTATGCTATATATTGAGGCTGTTACAGTTATTTTCATGAAGACTGGTTTCTGGACTGTAACTATAATGCTTAATAGAGAAGGTCTTTGTGTTTCAAGTATATCTTACTGGTGAAGATATTTCAAGTGAAGTGATCTTACTAGAGGATAGAAGACATATTTTTGATTAATGGGTTGTGTTCGATTGTTGTGTGATAACTAGTGACATCATCTATGGCATGTATTCTAGAGGAGACCTATTTGGTGGCCGTGTGGTACCCACCCATAGTTTTCTTTCATCTTCTGATGTCATACTCTTTTAGGCTATTATTTTAGTTGATTTGCCATATTATATTAGGCTACATTTCATGTGAGCTTGATTATTTCAGTGGTTGGTGATTTTGGATCATGATGTTTATATTTTTATCATGTGATGCATATATAGATGATGATATTATCATGATGTGATATTATATGTTGATTTTAGAATTATAATGTACTTACCCCATACTTGCATGTGTATGGTTAGTATATGTGTTGATGTACTTGTTAACATGGTTGTTGTGGTAGAGGATGGAGATGTAGTTACTTACATTGTGAGATCCACACATTTGACTGATCCCTATCTTTGTTTGCGATATTATATTGGATGTACATGCGTGTTCTTTTGATGTCATGTTTGCAAATACAGGGCATCGTCTTCCCTAAATTGACAGGAGTGAGTGCGCCCATATATTCATCTCAATGGTAAAGAGGGGAGTTAACATATAGACCCAAAACCTTACCCTAAGCCTATTTTCCTAAGTAATGGATGAGTATCAGTTTGTCTTCCCAACCTGAATTTGTCTAGTTGCCGTAAATTTTTGGATCCTATCCTTGAGTGTATTTGAGTTGATTTTGGTTGTTTTCAGTTGAATGCATTGATATTGTGTGAATTATCATGTTATTTATGAAATTGATTATTGTTGGAATTAATTAATAAATATAGGGTATTTAATTAATTAAATACCTATGTTTAATTAGAAAATTAATTAAAGTTCAAATATGGAATATTTGGATTTAATTAAAAATTTAATTTGAAATTAAATTTGTTTTAGCTTTTATGCTTTATTAAATAATTAAATATTTGGGTGAATGGATAAAATTGTGCTTTAAATATTTAATCTATTTAATATATTATTTAATTAATTACTTGTGCATTGTAGTTATTGAAATTAGAGTTTGAATTCAAAATGCAAGTTGTTTTAAGTAGTCAAAGTTGAGCTGCACAATTAAAAGGATATTTTTAATTAATAATTATTATTTTATTTCAATTTTGAAAGTGGAGTTAACTAGGTTTAGTGGAGTGTCTATTTTGGGATTGATTAAAAAGTGGGAATTGAGTCTCTTTAGGGGAGTTCTCTTCTCATTCTATCATAATAGGATTTTGGGAGAAGGAGAAGAATTTTCGGAGGATAAATTTTGTGTGAGCTATTTTGTGTTCTTACTATTTTGTGCTATTTGTTGTGGTTGGAGGCTTGGAGGAATTGAGGAGATCCTTTCTTTGGAGGCTTTGTGTTTCTAGATCTACAGTCAGTTTTGAATTTAGAGGGCTTTGGGATTATCCATTTCTCAAAGGGCTTCTTTGTCAAATTTGTGGTGGAAATTAAGACAGTGTTTGGAAAACCCTTTGTTAATTTCATTTTTTTGTAAAAATTTATCTTCCTTGTGCTTGGTGATTTCATTTCCTTAATTAGGATCTATTTGGAGTTTTCTTGTCAAATTGGGTATATTAGAAACCCTAGATCTATGTTTTTTTGGAAAAAGTAATACTTGGCATTGTAGTGTTATGCTGTTAAAATTTCATGGAAAAATACTCTAAGGAAAATCGTAGAATTGGAAAAATCAATGAGCCTGTAGTGGAAAGAAAAATAAATGTATTTAGAAAAATAAATCTCTCTTGGGTTCCCTAGTGGGGCGTTACACTTGGTATTAGAGCCAGGTTTCTACATTGGGAACTCTGGGAATTGTACGCCCATTAGGTTGTGTATAGCTTGAAATTGAAACTAAAACATAGACATACAATAATATTGTTTTTATATTTATTTCTTTATGATTATTCTTATCCTTAGTCTCATTCCGAGCTATGTTGTGAGCAGTGTATGAATCTCTACTTGTTTTAGGAATCATGCTTGAAACTAGAGCTGCTAGAGGCCGTAGTAGCGGTTGTTCTGGTATTCGTAGGAGAGGTAGTCAAAATAGCTCCTCCATGAGTGTTAGACATGACAGTGGTCAACAATAGTTTATAAATGGTCATAGTGAGGAATTCCAGGAGGAGTCTGAGGAACTTGGCACTAGACAGTTGCTTTAGGCAATTTTGAATCATCTTCCTGAGCGAGTCAGAGAAGATCAGGATGCATCCCATCACTCTCATAGAGAGGAAAGGGAGAGGGAGAGGTCTAGGAGTCTTCGAAGGAAGACCATTATAGTGGACCCTAAATTTATGGCGGTGAACCACATGAGGGACCTAATGAGAGGATGACCTAATCCCTTTAATGGGAAGTGATCTGGTTTTGAGGCTAAGACATGGCTTGTACCCTCGGAGAGGTGTTTTTCCATGCATCCCTTTAGTAGCAATACTAAAGAGAGATATGCTATGATGCAACTTTCTAATTTTGCGACTGTATGGTGGAAGATCGAAGAGGAAAAGTTAGGGCTTCAGATGGATACAGTGACTTGGGAGTTATTTCTTGAGTAATTTCAAGAGTGTTTCCTCTTGGATCAGTAGAGACAACAACGGGTTAATGAGTTCCAAAATTTGAGGCAGCTAACTTTGGCACTTGAGGAGTACGAGCGTCGATTTTTGAGCTCAAACAATATGCAGGTGACGAACATGATTCAGCCTTGATGATACAAAATTTTGTTAGAGGGCTTAATTCCCGCATAGTTGGGGAAGTAAATCTATTTGAGCCTACGACCCTAAGGGGTACAATTATTAAGGCCACTCTTGTAGAGGCTAATTTGGCTTTGGGACACAGAGGTAGACATGGTGCTTAGACAGGTGGTACATTAGGATCAGGATATAGAGGTAACCAGTCACAGGGTACTGGGAACTTCAAGAAGCCATCTAACCTCTATAGAGGTAACCAGAATCATAATCATAATCAAAATCACTAGCAACAGCAAAAGGATACTCCTTCTACTCAAAGTGGTAAGAGCTTTCATAATAGACAATGCTTTAGGTGTAATCAGTCCAACCATCTGGCACAAAGTGCAAAACCTAGTTCTAGTAGAGGTAGCTATCAGTAGTCGAGTGCGCTCTCCACTGAGAGAGGCAATGTCAGAGGGACAAGATGCTTCACATGTGGTTAATTTGGTCATATTATAGTTAATTGTGCTCAGCGAGCACCTTCATTTTCATCACAGAGGATAATAGCTTCAGGGCCTATATTGGGGGATATAGGATGCTCTCATAGAGTGTTTGAGACTTTGGATAATCACCAGACAGAGCATTAGGGTACTGTGGTAGAGACTTCAGGTTCCATTTGAGGTATTTCTATCTCTGTCTTATTTGATTCCAAAGCTATAGATTCATTTATATCTCCTTTCTTAGTTGAATGATGTGGGCTCGTGGCTACAAAGTAAGCAGTAGGATGGAAAGTGGAGTTAGCTTTAGGGGCTAAAGTATCCACATATTCTTTGATCAGTAAGTGTGAGTTGAACTTAGGTAAATTCATTACCTCAGTTGATCTTCGTGTGATTCCTTTGGGATCATATGGGGTTGTATTGGAAATGGATTGGTTGGGAGATCATGAGGCTAACATTGATTTTAGATGGAAGACCATCCAATGCAAGGATGATGTGGGTAGGGATTGCCACATTGTAGGGATCCCACATTTCATATCTCTTCGTATGAGTTCCATGATGCAATTTAAGTGAAGTTTTTGAAAGGGTTTCTAGGTGTTCGGTGACTATGAATGAGTTAGATGAAGTGGAGAGTGATCTCAAGACCCTGGATCATCCTATTTTGTAGGAGTTCATTGATGTATTTCCTAGTGAGATTCTACGTATGCCACCAAGGCGTGACATTGACTTTCACATTGAGCTTGTTCCAGGAGAAGAACCTATTTCTAGAGCTCCCTATCGGATGACTACTAATGAATTGAGTGAGTTTAAGCTGCAATTGGAAGATTCTTTGGCAAAGTGAAGCATACACCGTAGTGTTTCTCCTTGGGGAGCACTTTTCCTCTTCGTTAAGAAGAAGGATGGATCGTTACACTTGTGTATTGAATATAGACAGTTGAAAAAGGTAACAATCAAGAACAGGTATATGTTGCCACACATTGATGACCCTTTTTATCAGATCAAGGGAGCCAAGGTGTTCTCTAAGATTGATCTTAAATCAAGGTACCATCAGTTACATATTTAGGATGTAGATATCTTTAAGACTGCATTCCGCACACGCTATGGACACTATGAGTTTACTGTGGTTCCTTTTTGGTTGACGAGTGCTCCATCAGTATTCATGTGCTTGATGAATGGGGTATTTTGTAAGTATCTAGATCACTTTGTGCTAGTCTTCTTGTATGACATACTGATATATTCCAAATCCATAGAAGAGAATGAAGGACATCTTCGATAGGTATTGCAGTGCCTGAGAGACAATCACCTATATGCTAATTCGGCAAAGTGTGATTTCTTTTAGTCAGAGGTTCAATATCTAGGACATGTGATTTATGGAGAAGATATCTCAGTAGATCCTTCTAAGATTTAGGCTATTGTAGAGTTTCCAGCAACCACTAATGTGTCAGAAGTTTTCATTTCATGGGTCTAGCGGGATACTACCGCAAGTTGATGAAGAAATTCTCTAGAGTTGCACATCCTATCACTTCTCTTCAGTGGGAAGGGAAGAAATTTTTTTGGATAGAGAAGTGTGAGGAGGATTTTCAGAGCCTTAAGGGGTGTTTGACTAGTGCACCTATCCTAGCAGTACCTGATCTAGTGGGTGATTTTGTGGTTTGTGTTGATGCTTCATTGGAGGGGATTGGAGCACTCCTTATGTAGCATGGACGGGTGATTGTGTATGAGTCTCGCAAACTGAAGGATCATGAGTTGAAATACCCTACACAAGATCTTGAGTTAGCAGCAGTTGTACATGCATTGGTTTGATGGAGACATTTCCTATTGGGACATCAGTTTGAGTTTCACAGTGATCACCGTAGTCTATAGTACATTTTTACTCAACCTAATCTGAATGCTAGGAAAAGAAGGTGGATGGAGTTCCTTTGTGAGTATGACTTTGAGATTAAGTATATTTATGGGAAGGAGAATGTGGTAGCTGATGCTTTGAGTCATAAGAGATAGATTATTTTAGTGTTGACTCTTAGTGTGGATTTGTGGAGTAGGATTCTCCAAGCGCTTCCTAGAGATACTTTGTATCAGGAGGTGAGGTCAGAGATTGAGTTTGGGAGACCTTTGGAGGGTGGATTCTCAATATTTTTTATGGAGTTAGGTCGTCTATTTCATCACACGAGACGACTCTATGTACCACCCTTAGATAACCTACGTACATTAGTATTATTCAAGGCTCATTGTGCACCTTATTTGACACATCCTGGTGTCAAGAAGATGCATGAAGACCTTTGATAGATCTACCATTGGTCTCGTATGAAGAGGAACATTTCTGATTTTGTGGCTAGATGCTTAGAGTGTTAGAGGGTTAAGGCAGGACATCAGCATCCAGCAGGGCTTTTACAACCAAATCTCATTCCATCTTGAAAGTGGGATATCATTTCTATGGATTTCATTATTGGTTTGCCTTTGAATCCTCGCAGACATGATTCTATCATGGTGATTATTGATCGATTGACCAAGGTGGCACATTTATCACCTATGAGATCATCTTATACAATGACTTCTGTAGCCAGAGTCTTCATGTAGGATATTGTGAGACTACATGGCATCCCTTGCAGGGTTATCTCGAATTGAGATCCTTTTTTTACTTCTGCATTTTGGACCTCATTGCAGCATTATCTTGGCGCTCAGCTTTATTTCAATTTGGCATACCATCCTGAGACTGATGGATAGATAGAGTGGGTTAACATGGTGCTTGAGGATATTTTGAGGATGTATGTCATGGATAGATAGAATCATTGGGAGGACTACTTGTATCTAGTCGAGTTTGCATATAATGATGGATATCATAGCTCCATTCAAATTTCACCTTTTTGTGCTTTGTATGGCCATCCTTATCGTACATCTTTGAGCTGGGATAGATTGGAGGACTATATTATTCTTGGTCCAGAGATGCTTTGAGACATGGAGCAGCAGGTAGTGTGTATACATGAGCATTTGGTTACTACACATGATAGAAAGAAGGAGTATGCAGATGCTCACAGGATGGATAAACAGTTTGTAGTTGGAGATAGAGTTCCTAAGAGTGTGCCCATGGAAGAGTCTGATTTGTTATGGAAAGGGCTCAAAGTTGTCACCTTGTTTTGTAGGACTGTTTGAGACCCTAGAGAGGATAGGACCAGTTTCTTACCATCTTGCTTTTCCACCTAGCCTATCTTGTGTTCATGATGTTTTTCATGTTTATGTTCTTAGACACTATATTCCAAATATATTGCATGCTCTTGATTGGAATTATTTACAGGTAGAGGACGGGAAGCTGGCTTTGGAGCCAATTCATATACTTTAGCAGTGGGGTTTGACCCTCAGGGGTCACACCATTGAGCAGGTAAGGGTCTAATGGGACCCAAATGATGAGTCATCAGTGACTTGGGAGGATTCAGTGAGACTACATGATCTATATCCCTATTTGTTTATAGGCTTCCAGGAGTAAGACTAATCCTATGGGAGTGGATGTGGTACCCACCCATAGTTTGCTTTCAATTTTTGATGTTGTACTCTTTTAGGCTATTATTTTAGTTGATTTGTCAGATTGTTTTAGGCTAAATTTCATGTGAGCTTGATTATTTCAGTGGTTGGTGATTTTGGATCATGATGTTTATATGTTTATCATGTGATGCATAGATAGATGATGATATTATCATGATGTGATATTATATGTTGATTTTAGAATTATGATGTTACTTACCCCATACTTGCATGTGTATGATTAGTATATGTGTTTATGTACTTATTGATGTAGTTGTTGTGGTAGAGGACGGAGACGTAGTTACTTGCATTGTGAGATCCACATGTTCAACCAATCCCTATCATTGTTTGCAATATTATATTGGATGTACATGCATGTTCTTTTGATGTCAGGTTTGCAGGTACAGGGCATTGTCTTCCTTGAATTGGCAGGAGTGAGCATGCCCATATATTCATCTCAATGGGAAAGAGGGGAGTTAACATACATACCCAAAACCTTACCCTAAGCCTATTGTCTTAAGTATTGGATGAGTATAAGTTTGACTACCCTACCCAAATTTGTCTAGTTGACACAAATTTGTGGATCCTCTCCTTGAGTGTGTTTGAGTTGATTTTGGTTGTTTTCAGTTGAGTGCATTGATATTGTGTGAATTATCATATTATTTATGGAATTGATGATTATTGGAATTAATTATTAAATATAGGGCATTTAATTATTTCAAAATTAATTAAATACATATGTTTAATTGGGAAATTAATTAAAGTTCAAATATGGAATATTTGGATTTAATTAAAAATTTAATTTGAAATTAAAGTTATTTTAGCTTTTATGCTTTATTAAATAATTAAATATTTGGGTGAATGGATAAAATTGTGCTTTAAATATTTAATCTATTTAATATATTATTTAATTAATTACTTGTGCATTGTAGTTATTGAAATTAGAGTTTGAATTCAAAATGCAAGTTGTTTTAAGGAGTCAAAGTTGAGTTGCACAATTAAACGGATATTTTTAATTAATAATTATTATTTTCTTTCAATTTTGAAAGTGGAGTTAACTAGGTTTAGTGGAGTGTTTATTTTGGGATTGCTTGAAAAGTGGGAGTTAAGTCTCTTTAGGGGAGTTAACAGGATTTTGAGAGAAGGAAAAGAATTTTTGGAGGAGAAATTTTGTGTCAGCTATTTTGTGTTCTTGCTATTTTGTGTTATTTGTTGTGGTTGGAGGCTTGGAGGAATTGAGGAGATTCTTTCTTTGGAGGCTTCATGGTTTTGGATCTACAGTCAGTTTCAAATTCGGAGGGCTTCGGGATTCTCCATTTCTCAAAGGGCTTCTTTGTCAAATTTGTGGTGGAAATTAAGGTAGGGTTTGGAAAACCCTTTGTTAATTTCAATTTTTGTAAAAATTTGTCTTCCTTATGCTTGGTGATTTCATTTCCTTAATTAGGATCTATTTGGAGTTTTCTTGTCAAATTGGGTATTTATTTAATTTTTCAAGAGATCTATTTTATTTGATATTTAATTTATTTAAAATGTTTTTAATTAATGTGATTTAAAATTAGATTATTTAAATCAATTTTTGTTAAAGTAGTATAAATTTTATGTTATTTAATTTGTTAGGTTATTCAATAACTTTTAATATCTAATTTTATTGGTTTATTGAATAATTTGATAAGTTCATTACTTTAGGGTTAATGTATATAGGGATTAAGTTATTTAATTTATTAGTAACTTTCTCAATTCAACCTAATTTATTAGCTATTTAAATTATTAAATTAATTAATAGCTTTTAGATTAGAAGATAATATACGTATATGGATTGTCGCTATGTGTATCTTTGAAGTTTTGTTTCATTTCTTGATAGGCTTTAATTGATAATATTTAATGTGCTAAAAGGGGAAATTTATTATCGAATTGGAAGTTATTAGGAATGAAACATAGAATCAATTGATTAGGTTTATTTTATTAACCATTGAGTAATAGGCTTTTAGATGAATGTTGTTTAGCTATGGTGGGCATCTTATATTGTTTTTTATGAAATAACTCTTTATTTCTTTTGCATAGTGTAAATGGTGTTTTCTTTCCATGTGTGTTTATTTCTATGCTATGGGTATTTGGGATTTAGAGTGCCCTAGGATGAATACAGAGGCTAGGGGGTGAACTTTATTTATGATTTTATGATGTGGTGTGTGTGCTTTGTACTATTACCCTAAATTGACCATGTGAACCATATCGAATATGTTATCTGAGAGTGTGTATCCTTGTGATCGTTCCTGATATGTGTGGGGGAACTAGATTGGGTATACCTGGTTTTGACCTATGCTAGATCTGTGTAGGATCTATGAGCCTAGGGTAGGTTACCTAGATGTGTAGTAGGGGGTGGCTTGCAATAAGTGTCGGGGCCTGCAAGTGGCTACTAGGATCGCTTATTATAAGTATTCTTAATAAGTGATAACTTAATATGTAACTGAGAGATCTTAAAATGAATTAATAAGATGTGTGTTTCCTCACCCATGCTTGAGCACTATCATAGGCTAAGATAGAGGATGAGATGATGCTTTCTTCCTTAAGGGGTGTGTGTCTGGCATAGTTAATAACTTTTTCTGTTTGAGAGGTCATTGATGCCATGTATGGTCACTTGAGTGTTGGGATCCATTGGGATTACTAGGACAAAACTTAAGGGTTAGACATACATGGTGAAACCTTCCTATACACAATCTAGATTTATTACGTGTGTTAGTTGCCTCTGGATTAGTGAGTATTATCTTTCAATATGTGTAGTAAACTTGGAGTTAGAGAGCTATCAAGATCCCTTTGCTTAGTGGTTACTTCCTTCTTTGGTTTTGGATATCCTAGCGGGGTCTGTTGTTATCTCCTCAGTATGGTGGGGTAGACTTATAGTTCCACACGGACAGGTGGTAGTGATTCTTTACCATTTGAGCTTCAACATCCTTGTTCCAGTGCTTGAAGGTTCTTATGATGTTGAGCTCTTTATGATTCTTCATTGGTGGTTATGTACTTATCTTTCATTATATTGTAATCTTGTATTAGTGTATCACATGTGATACCTAATTTGGATATTGTATTATATGGTTGGAGTGATTACTACATACCCTACGACATGTGCAATGGATGTGAGTTTATGTATGTTTCATGGTTATCCATGAGGATTGTAATTGTTATTTGTAATTTATATTTGTTACATCTATTTAAATGGAATCTTTTGTTATGTTGTTAGTTGAGTTTTACTTTTACGTAATTTAACATCATGGAACCCTTGAGTCTTGTAATCTATGTTTGTATGTGTTATGTGAGTAAATGGTATTTGCTTATGCATTAATGTATGTTTTATTGTGTAAAATTTAGAAAAAAAATTTGTTCATCAAACTTAGTATCATGTTCTAGGTTAATCTCTCTTGGGTTCCCTAGCAGGGCCTTACAGGCCGACTTCAGACATGTAGTGTGTAATATGAATTGTGAGTGTGGATTGCAGATCTGAGAGTATAACTGATGAATTGTATCTGATGTTTACTTTTTATGGGTACCATGTGTATCTTAGCAAGGGTTTATATAATTATTTGTCTATTGGAAAGCCTTAATTGGCTGACCTAATCAATTATTTGTGTATTATGAAAGCTTAATTGGCCGACCTAATGAATTATTGTAAAAGGGAATATATGGGAGATCTTTTCTTTTGGAAAGGTGTGGAAGAGATTGAAAAGGAAGAGAAGTGAAATTTACGAGGCATGTTTTGCTGCTAGATGTAGAGAAGAGTTTGTGATAAGAGTACTTCATTGGAACTGATCAAGAAAATACAATTTCTATCAGGCAGTTCACTAGATTGTATATTTCCTATATACACTTGTTCAGATTGTGAATCCTTGAGGGTGGTGGTGGAATCCACGGCAAGATGAAATGCCATGGTTGTTGACAGAAGAGTGTGATCATCCAGAGATCATGCACCAACAAAATGCAGCGTCATAGTTATCAACTTTGATATGCTTCACAGTAATAAAGAAGAACCAAGCTGGTGGAAAATGTCTGTAGTCTCCATGCAATACAAAATTAGTCTCTAGAATCCACGACACCAGTCCATGCTTGGATGAACTACAACAATATTCCAACATACACGTAGAATGGCAATAAACATTCATAGCAATCATAAAGTTAGAGACATCTGAATTTGACACCAGTTTCATGGACAAAGACACTCTTGTCTTCTATCAATTTCAGCGCAATGAGGCAGGGATTACAAATGCGAATGTAGATGGATTTATATATAGATTTATTAATTTGGAGTTGGCCTAGTTGGGTATAACCAAATTGGTTGGTTATTCATAAGGTTATCAAATATATGTAATAGTTAAGAATAGTTTGTTATAGATTAGTTTTTAGGAAAGGGTGTGATACATTTCACACACCTTTTCAATTTCATATTTATAATCATTCAGAAATCTGCAAATAAGGACACATAATAATAACATTGGAACAAGATGATGATTGATATGTTGAAATGATGGATGTGATGAAATGAAAGATAGTTCGAGTTTGAATTCTGAATGCAAAGATCAAATACATCTTCTTAACAAGTAGAGATAAGTCTATATTTTTCTTATATTGTGCAATAGTCATTTTTTGTTATTTTCTTTACAATCAAGTCCTTCAGATAAATCAATACGACATTCTTTAAAGTGATAGTTTTGAAGTTGCATATATTTCAGTTTAATTTTTATATTTCATATATTCAATTGTTTCTTCTTCATTTTCGCATGGTTAAAGAACCTATTGATTAAAAGCCTTAAACCAATTGGTCCGTCATCTGAAGAATAAAATATAGTTGAAATATTTTAAAACTTATCGTTGTATGTGCATTTCATTTCACCTTTAAGGTGACAATTTCTGTTTCAAAGTTGTCTCTAAAGTTGAACATAGGATTGAAGATATATCGACTCTGATTGCCCATTATTGGAATAAAGCACTGGTCTTTCTCGTTATTTGAATTTGGTATTGGGTTTCATTGTTTCAAGTTTTTGAATTACTCTCTTATTTCATCTAATTCAGTTCATACTTCAATCATATCAAGCAATATTAAATACATTACATTTCATTAACACATATGTTTTCAGTTTTGTGATCTTATTAACACTTTGAGAAGTAGGAGTTGAAGTTATCAGTTATCCATTGTAGGAAATTTCTAAGAAGAATTTGAAGACAGGTTTTAAAGTCCAGGCCCACCAACCTTGGTTCCGTGGAATCAGAATTATAGGAGGTTGTCAAAACCTTGTTTTTTGGAAAATCGATCATATTTATCTTCATTGGATAAACAAAATCCGTTAGGAGTCCAATCTGTCGATTTGAGCACCAACAGATTGGCGACTCTACTGGGGAACGAGTTGCAAGTAAACTTTACAAGTTTTTTTTTTTTAGACTAGCATAGAGATTCATTAAATTAAGACATTGTGGTGAGTTTTATAATTTAGATTTGATTTAGAATTGATACTTTAATTCAGCTTTTAATTTTTCATTCTTTATTAAAGCATCTTAAGAATTATTATTT
>MU226704.1:1997218-2057195 GCA_018584345.1 Thuja plicata
AAGTAAGCACCCAAGCACATGGTAAGGGGGAGTTTTGAATTAGCAGTTTGATCATATTTTTTTGGTATGGCAAGTGTTTTTGTCACTAATTACAAAGGGGGAGATTGTAGACCTTATAGTAATATATGTTGTCAATTAGTGCCAAAACACTTAGTAATTTATATGATTACAGTGTTGACCGAGCTAGCAGCTTGAAGTGTTACCCAAGCTAAGAATTTGCAGTGTCAACCGAGCAGTTAGTTCAAAACAGTATCACTCAAGTCACTAGTGTTACCCGAGTTACCATCTCTGAGTGATCATTGTGACCTGAGTACCCAGTGTTAACCGAGTGCCAGAGTTGCCAATTCACTGTATCGCCCGAGTGTCAGTATGTCACCCGAGTGGATTACTGGACCCGAGTATCAGCATTGGGCCGACTTAGTTCATATTATTAATACTATTTAATATGATATTAGTCGACTTGTAGAGGTAATTGATTTGGATAGATATATATGTAAGCTACTTTGTTTATCCAAATGTATGTGGACAAGAAGTAAGAATATGGATATATGAATGTGAATATGAAGTGGTAGATTGATTAGGATACAATAGTATAAAGGAACAAAAGAGACTCATCTATCACATTCAGGTGATCAATATTATTTCAAAGGATCTAATTTAGCAAATCAAAGTTGCATATCAGATAATTCACTGGTTCATCCTAACAGGTGTATCAGTCAAAATCCTTTAATAGGGTGGACTTAACAGTCCTTATCAAATCTCCTAGCAGAGTGCATACTTAATAGTATTGTATAAATCCTTTCACAAGGTGGACCCAACAGTCCTTATTTCTCTTAACAGGGTAGACCATCAGAAGTGGTCAATTGTAAGCCTTAACTAGCCAAATTTATTACCGCAGTACTATATCTTGTGGGTACCATCCCCACCCCATGAGTTTTACTTTCTATTTGGAAGGTTTCTGGGTAACCAAATATTGTGTCAAGTATTATGAATGTTTATTTATTTTATATTCCATGCATGCAATTAGATTATCCAATCTAATAAAGGATAAAAGAGAATAATTTTTATTGGTTCCTAATTCACCGCCCATGTTAGTCACCTAGCCTACAATATATTTCCAACACTAATAGTTCTTTATATTTTGTAAATCCTTTAACAGGTTACATTTCTTAGATTAGAGATTGCAAAATCCTTGAACAAGGTAGACTGAATAGGTCTTTTGTACTCTTAACCAAGTATCATATGCCTAACATAGTAAGCTATCAGAAGTACCTAACATTGTAGCTCTAGCCGAGCAACCTTTATACTACATTAGTGAAGGATTGTGGGTGTCATCCCAATCATATTTTTTTCATCTAACAAAGAATTTCTGTGTGACCAAAATCATTGTGTTATGTGTTACTAATTATATGAGTTGAGTCATTTACTTTATGTTCATATTATGCAATGTATTCAACTCAGCAATTGATCATCTTGTATGCTTAAAAGTTTTAAGGGTGCTAATTGACCCCTCCCCTCTCAGTACATAACTTTCCTAAGTTATTCCAACACAAATGTAGGCCTATACAATCCTTTACCCATTCCAAGTAGACCATGGGAATTCATAATTATAGATTTTATTCTAGGACATCTTAGAACCAAGGTAGGATATGACAATATTTATGTTGTTGTCGATAAGTTTAGTAAGATGGCTACCACTTTGTACCATGTAGAAAAAATCATGATGCTTCCCACATAGCAGGTATCTTCTTCAAGGAAGTGGTTAGAATTCATGGATTAACCTTATCCATTGTGTCATATAGAGATTCAAAATTCATTGGTCACTTTTGGAGGACCATGTGGAAAAAACTTAGGAAAAACTTGTCATTCTCCTCAGCATATCATCCTCAATCTAATGGAAAAATATAGTTCATAAACAAATCTCTTGCTAACTTGTTGAGGTGTCTGACAAAGGAACATGGAAAAATTTGGGATACTATTTTTTCCCAGGGAAAATTCTCATATAATGATTCAGTAAATAGTAGCACTAGCAAAAGCCTCTTTTAGATTGTATATGGTAGTCACCCAAGAGGTGTTCTTCAACTTAGAGATATAAAGGACATGAACAAAAGAAGTCAACAAGAAGAAGATTTTGCAGAGGATATGAGGGATATTCATTAGCAGGTAAAAGAAAAATTAGAGCATACTGTGGAGAAGTATAAGCAAGTTGCAGACAAGAAAAGAAGGAAACTTGAATTCAAAGTGGGGGATATGGTCATGGAACAACTCAAAAATGAAAGACTTCCTAAGAAGAAATACACCAAATTAATGATGAAGAAAATAAGACCATATAAGGTCTTGAAAAAGTGTGGGAATAATGCCTACCAAATTGAACTACCCCTTGATATTGGCATCTCATCAATTTTTAATGTTTCTGACCTATATGCATATAAAGTTTGTGTGGATGATGATTGTGTTGCAGGTAACTAGGAAGAAGCAAAGGAAGATTGGGTAGAAGACTTGCCTAAGACAAAAAACATAGAACTTGAATGAATACTTGATAGAAGAGTAGAAAATAGGAAAAAAAGAAAGATCTAAAATGAGTACCTTTTCAAATGAAGGATCACCTACAGGAGGATGCCACATGGTTAACCAAAGAAGACATTATCAAAACTGGAGCCACTATTGTAGATCTGAAGACTCAAGGGACTTGAGTTATTTTGGCCCAAGAGTATGGTGTAGGAGAACCTCTTCTATAAGATCCTTTTGGATTTCCTTAAGGGAACTTGAGATGTTTTTGTTTAAACATTTAGGAGTTTGGGTCTATTGGACCATTGGCATGTAATAAAGACCCAATTTGTGAGACTAATGGACTCAAGGTGTGGTTATAAACCTTGGAGTCACATTAAGTCAAAAGGGTCAAAATGTTTAGATTTTGTGAATTTTAGGTGAATTAGGTGTTTTGAGTCATTTTTAAGCCCTTAGGGTTCTTGGGATGAATAAATCATCACAAAGTGCAAAAATGCAAGAGTTGCTAACAAATTGTAAAAGTTGCTTTGACAACTTTTTCAATTTTGGTCAAAAAGTTTATTTTCCCTCTCCAACGGCCATAACCATTTAAAAATAAGTTAAGGACATTGGATGGAGGTTACATAAGTCCAAATTGACCTAATTTGATAGAGCAGAGGATGTATGTATGTTTAACTTTGTGTTTTGAATCAGTAAAGATACTTTATTTTCCTATAACTATGTTAAATTTCCAAACTATATGATTTGACAGAGATTGGTAGTGTTGAAATTAATTCATGTATAGATAGGAGGTTTAGTTATCTCTTCAATTCTTTTGGTTTGAACTCAATTGGTGGTATGTGGAGGAAGGTCTGATCAATTTTATCCTGACTATACATAAACCCTCATTCTACTAAGGATTGAGAGAAATGGTGCCCTAACTTGCATTCTAACCAGTAGAATTGTATGGTCCTTGGTGAAATACAAGTAGGGAGGATGTATTAAAAAATCATAGTAGGACAGGGTTGCAAGTCTTTGTTTCCAAATTTTTCTATCAAGCCCTAAGCCAAGCAAGACTATGTGCTTTGTCACAGTTTGAAGAAATTAAGTGTATAGCCAGTCTTAGGTTCTAGATAGATCATGTTTGATGTTGAATTATGTGTATTTGGAAATCTATAGAATTTTAAAATTTTTTGGTTTTTCCCTATGAGTCCATTGGTGATGACTTCCTTTGTTGGGTAGACCTAATTAGGCCTATTAGGTCTTGGAAGCCTACAAGTGCTCAGAGGTGTGGGAAGGGAGTTAGGATTTGATCCTTTGGGATTCAATGTATCTTACAAATGGGTGTTTATAAGTGTGATTATTTTTCAAGATCCTTTGGAAGTTATAAAAGTTAAACTTGAAAAACCCCATTCAAAGGGCTACTAGTCCCGCCTAGTTAATTAGGCCTAAAAGTGCATTTTGGTCCTAGGGGTTAAAAGGGATTTTGAGACTAGTTGGGAAGGTCATTTTATGATATTATAAGATTTTTGGAACCCTTTCTACTCCCTAGAATAAAGGGTTCAATTATCATACACAAAGTGAGTTTTGTGGACCAAATTGGTTTGGTCTTGAGGTTGGAATTGGACACACTAACCAAGTGTGACTCTAGACTTGTTTGTCCTTTTAAAAAGGAGGTGAATAAAATTAAAATAAAGAGAGAGTTGGGATGTGTTGGAAAAAAAAAGAGTTGAGTACATGGTGTTGGGGTGAAGAGTTTGTTCATCCAAGGGTTGAGTCTAGTATTGGGCAAAGTTCACCTAGTTTCCCTAACCACTCTGCATCATAAATGAAAGCAGTGAATACTTAAATCAAGGAGACAAATTCATAAACTTATATAAAATTAACATGATTATCTTCTCTAGCACATATAAAAATAAATTATGAGAATTTTTTTTAAATCAAATGGAAACTACCCATCCTTCAACACTTCCTTTGCAACACATGGAAAATAGACCTACATAGGCCTACCATTCTCACTAACATGTCTAGGACGTTTTTTCTCTAATACCATATGAAGAGGTAAATGTTTGATGGTAATTATTCAATAATGTGACACGATATAATGTAGTTGTACTAATTAGTAGTATTTATAAGCATATTGTATAAATACTCATAAAAATTTAACATGCTCACAATACATTTTGTCAATACCTCTTGTACAATCTTATCATGAACAATTTTAACGAAAATTTTATTTATCAAATAAACTATATTGTTGAGAAAAGTCACGTGGATATTCATTTTTGAGTCCCTTGGCTTTCAATTTGATTCTTTCCATCTTCAAAATGGTCATATATTCCTCCTCTTAGCCACTCCATTTTGCTACAATCTGTAGATGGTTGTAAGTTCCTCTCTTATATCAATATTCCTAAGAAAATAATATTTTTTTATTGGAGGTATAATCTTCCCCTTTATCTAACCAAATAACCTTGGTAAAATATCCTCTTTCTTTATTGGCATAGGACTTAAACACCTTAAAATTTTCAAATACTATGTAGTTGTTGTTTAAAAAAATAGGCCCATGTCTTTAGTCTATAGTAATATATGAATTTCATGAGATATTGGTTCTTTCTTATTGTATAATTTTGCATGTTCCTACATAAATTTATATGCACTAACTTCAATGGTGCTCTTACCCTTATAGGATTCCTTAAGTGGAATGTCAACCAATATTGTTTGTCTAAAATGATAGCTTCATATTTAC
This sequence comes from Thuja plicata, assembly GCA_018584345.1. Classification (NCBI taxonomy): domain Eukaryota; kingdom Viridiplantae; phylum Streptophyta; class Pinopsida; order Cupressales; family Cupressaceae; genus Thuja; species Thuja plicata. The sequence continues at coordinate 2,002,452 of MU226704.1, forward strand.
CATTAATCTCTAATATGGTTGAAAAAAAACCCAATGATATCTTTTTTGGATAGAATAATCAATCCAAAATAGTCTAAATGTTTGTACCTTAAATGCCAGAGCCTTAAGGGTCTTGTATGACCATCTTGAAGATTGATTGTTTCTATATAATCTTATACAATTTTATTCTTGGGAGTTGTAGTTGCAAATTGGGATAATAAAATAGTTTGTATTCTCAAGGGTTTATATTTAGTATCGTTGGACTTTCTTCTACCACATTCTTACTCCCATTATTGTAAAAATAATGCAGTTTTATTTTTATAGTAAGAGTTTGAAACCTATTTGGTCTAAATTTCCAACACTCAAGAAGTTGTGTTCAATCCTCAATGAAAAATACAATTCTCTATACTCTTTGTGTAAATCATGACTCCTCCTATTCCCACAACTAGAGCTTTTTCATTCTTCCCCATATTAATCTCATACTTGGGTAAAAGTACAAACCTGTGTCACACTTTTATAAAGGAAAAGGTCCACAACATGCAAAATTGTTAGTGTGTCCACTAGTGAAATGTGTAAAATTGCATGTAGTTTATCCGTAATTTTTTTAAAATATTGAATAAGAATTGACATAGTTTTCTTAAATTTTGAAGTCTATTTTTTAATTGCTAAAAAATGATGAAAATATAGGGTCTAGTTCCCACCAAAATAATATATGCAAATTATCTTGTTTTCCTCTGATTTCAGAATATCTTTTAGACGACATGTATAGCTAGTGCAAAAAAAAGAAAGATTGGTTTTCGGTATATATTTTGTCTGTTATAACTCTTCAAAGTTGGAGTTACCCAAAATTAACAGTTTTTGTCTCCTGCCTAATTTGACCTAGCAAATCTACACCATATAGAAAGAAAACTATATATTCTTGAAGAGGACTCTCTCCTCTAGTGTGAAATATAAGTTTTAAAGTTTTCTGACACGATTTGGTATTTTTTTCTTTTTTCGAACGAGTGTGTTCTTAAATGTTAAAATACCTACTTGTAGTATTTTTCAACTTATAATATATAATATGTAATCAAAACACTATAAAAACTATATGACCATAATCTTGACTCCGATCTCTCCAAAAGGGTATTTTTAGATTTTAAATAAAGTTTCACTTTGATGGAGAAATCAGCTATATAAGTGAGAAGTTCCACAATTTTGAAATTTTTGCCTATTAGGCTGCCACATAGGATGCCACATAGGCAGTTTCGGTCGGAACTGGTTTGGCCGAAAGCCCCTATATAAATATGTGCCAATACTTCATCGATAAAACATAGTTGGCTTATATTTACTCATGAATTTTTGGCTAGAACTAGTCCAGCCGAACCTGTTTCGGCCGAAACTTATTTGCCACATCTATGCCACATGGCGCCGCCTTTGCGCCATGCATATATGGCCAAAAACATTCCAGCTGAAATTGTTCCAGCTGGAACTGTTCCAGCTGAAACTATTTAGGCTAGAACTACGAAAAAGGTCCTTAAGTGCGACACAACTTCTTACTTTTACCCACTTCAATTTTTTATCTATAAATGTAAATAATTTTATATTAACACCCATGAGGCTGCTAGATCTAATTTCAAAATACAATACCTTAGCATTTTCTTTCTCATGATGCTTTCCATGATGAAGGCCTTTGATTGATCAACCTTAACTACCTTTTCATAAGCCACATTTTTTACTTTTCTTTCATTGGTCATGTTGTTGTTTTTTATTTAAGAAATTCACTTTTTTAATAACTGTACTCGTGGTAAAAATAAAACTTCACATTGCTTTTATTGTACCTCTGAGTGAAATGACTAAAGTCTTTCTTGGATCTAGAGGTTGATTGAGAGCTTCTTTCTCCCTCTTAACTATTCATTCGTTCAAATTTGTGTAATCTAGATCTCCTTATTTTTGAGTTTCTTCTACATTGACCTCTCAAGCTTTCTCCAAATTTATTTCTAACACTTCACATTCATCTTGTATTAGATTGAGTTTTGAATTCTTACTCTTGGGAATAAATTACATGCTACTTAGGTATTTCCCATGAGATTGAAGTGAACCCATCACCAACCATGATAGGTCTTTGGTCTTTTACTCTATTGAAATGACTACTATATCTAACTTTGAGGGCATGATTTTGAGGATATTCTCCACAACTGTATGTTTTTTTGTGGTTTCACTATTTTTCCTCAAATAGTTTATTATGGTAGAGACTATTTTTTGAAAGTATAAAATAAACTTAATATCCTTCATTTGGAGTGTTTCAAAATTTGTCTAAAACATTTGGATCTTCACCAATCTAACTTCACTAGTCTCCTGGTAACTTGTTTTGAAGATTCCCCAAGATTCCTTTGCATATGTCGGTATTTTAGGGAATATTGTCATTCTCAAGGCCACTTCAATCAAACTGAAGGCTTTTGAATCCTTTCTTCTTATCTCCTTTAAGGTTGTCTTTAGAGCATCTATAAGAATTGAATAAATTAAAACATGTACTAGGACATCAATGAATCCATTATCTACAAGCTCCAATAGGTCATTCACTACCATTATTGTTTTAATCTTTATTTACCCACTTGTTAAATTTTTTCTCATTAGAGAGTAGTTGCTACTAACAAGCCTAGCTATCTTCTCCAGCCATACATTCAACTACCACAAATTATTAATGCTTACAAAACTAATGTCCAACACAGATTAATACCTAGGGATTTGATACAAATTTGATAAATAAAAATACATCTAGGATAGAACAAAAATATAATTTTTTACAAAATAACAAACTATAGAGATAACATAACCCCCCCACCCCAAAACCCAAAAAAAAACAAAAAAAACTCTTCTCTATCTAATCTGAAAAAGTCATTTGAAATGTTCCCATAATTAAATTATAACATGATTATAAATAGTTCATCTATAACTATCTAGAGCTACTATCCATAATTGAATTTCTCCAACTCTTTGGAGCTGCAAATCAATCATTGCTCTATCTAGTGTTGCACATTGTTCTCTTCTACTTCCTTTGTAGATTTTTTTGGTTGTGTAACACACCGTGCTCTTCTATTAGACTTCACAAACTTAGCTACTATTGTTCACTCTTCTTTTTCTCTCACCCCACTAATTGTTACACAAACATTCTTCTGCTTGTTTCTCCAACAACTTCTCTTAAAAAAGATATACATTTACTCACAACATTCTTCTCTTTTGCTTATATTTATCTCAGCAAAATCCTACAAGTTAAAAAAATAATTTAATAAAAAATACCCACAAACATTTAAAGAGTTCTATATTCTGACATAAAATGTCAGGCTTTTTAATTCTATAAGAATTGATCTTAAAACATTTTTAATTTAAAATATATAAAATTTATTACATTCACTAAGTACTGGGGAATTCTGTGGCCCTATTGATGTTAGTGACTGTGTGTGGTGTAAACTCAAGAATTTTGGGATGCCTGCACTTCTTCCACACCACTTTATTGACATCAAACGTCAGTTTAGAAGATTTGTGCGACTCACATTCCTTTCGTCCGCTTCCATTCAACATTTTGTAAGAGTTATTTCTATCTTTCTTTGAAATGGTGGGTTTTCTTTTGTGACTACAGAGTTGGAAAGTTTATTTGGAAAATTTAGTATGTTATCGTATTAAACATAATAAAAGACTAGGCAATATTGGTAACAGCCAAAGGCCACCTAAACACAAACTAACAACTTGTTATGTCTGCACCTTTTTTACACATTTTCTTCACTCGCCTGATTCTTTCTATTTAGCTTTTTTCACTAAGTTATTTCCCATCATTCTTTCGTAATCCTTGATGTGCATTAAACAAGTATATGAAAATTTCCAGTTCCTTAGCTCTTTCATTTGAGTTTTGAGATGTTGCACTACGTTTTTTATGAGTAAAGTGATGTTTACTCATTTTATTTGGACTAAACTATGGTGATATTCGTCTCATAGACATGTTCTCTGAGCCCGGGATTGATCTGAATTTGGAAGATGAAGAAAAAGTTGCATGGATGTCTTTTTAAAATCTCTCAACACATTAACTAAACATGATTTTTTCATCTTCTTAGTTGGTAAATTTTGAAGCAATGAAGTTATGTACTCAACTCAATTTTTAAAGTTATCGTTAGAAGTATTAGATGATTTCCAATCATCTCTAATAGAAATAACAATGATTAAGTTAAAAATTATTTTAAAAATTATAATTTTTCATTATAAAATGATGGGTTCGAAAATTACTTGTACTTTGAGCTTCACTAATGACAACTTTACTATATATAAGTTAGGTTTTGAGTCTTTAATATATAAATTAATTTCATATATGTTGATTTGTTAAATATGAATGTTATTGCAGTTTTAAATGATCAATACAACATTCAAGACCATATGTTACCCCTTTCTCTTGATCTTAACCAAACATTAACAATAACTGACACAATGCAAAGTGGAGATGGTAAGGAAATTATGTATTCAAATTTAATCAATTCAAGTCTTTCATTTTGAAATTAATTTTATAACTAACTAAATTTATTTACAGGTGTTCATGATATTTATATGGAGGATCATGACCAACACCTTTTTGGATAATGATATTTATATGGAAGATCATGTTCAACACTTTTTTGGATAATATCATAATATATTATATTTTATATATTGATTGTTGAGTACTCAACTCTCTTTGATAGACTGGAGGGAGCATAAATTTAAAATAAAACATCATTTACTATGGAAAATTGATGAACATCATGTCATTATCTTTTAATCACATAACATGATATGTCTTGGGTAAAGATTTTTATGATTTATATCTGTTCAAACCAACACTTCATTTTAGAAATATTTTATTCCATAGATTGATAGTATTAAGTCTTATATCTTTAAAAATAAATTGTTTTTCTTTAAAGTAGATAAATCCTCCTTTTTATAAACTATAGATTTATATTCATTACATATTTATTAATATTGTATTAAATAATTAATTTATAATATTAAAAACAAACACACCATCAAATTAATAACAATATTTAAGTTTTAGATTAATATCCAATACATCAAAAACTAACATCATTTATTTAAAAAATAGTAAAAAGTACATCATTCATCGATATAAATAAGACAAAATGCAATGCCCTTTCCTTTGATTTAAAAAAAAACCTTCTTTCTAGTATTGAATATAAAATCTTTTATGGACAAAATGTAGGGAAAACAAAGATAAATGGGTGGAAGTGTTCGTAGCATTAAAAAAATGTGATTTAATTGTAATTTTTTACAGTTGCTTACGTACAAGGTATTGATGGCGCTTACGACAGTTGATTTGACTATGATATGTTATGTGGATACGCACCATATGGATGGAGGCACTGGCTAGTGGGGCCCGGTGCAAATTTCCTGCCCCATAGCCAGTGCCTATCGGGACCCCTTCCCACGCAAAACAGAAACCTATACTCATCTACATGTCATTTCATATCATATCATAAAAGGAAATTCATTTTAGCAAGCACAAAATGGAGCGACAGAGCAGAATCTACTACACTCGCTTTTTATCCCATTATCACTTTTTCCCCAATGCTAACCAAATGCATCAATTATTAACTTCACATCCTTTGAACTACAATATCTTACATTGTTCTTAATCATTTGTAAATAATATTATTGGAAAGAGAAAAATCATTTTTTATAAAAATTTCCCTTAAGTCGCAGTGTATTGAGGAATTGGGTGGGCCTCCGGATCCACAAAAGCTGACATTGTATGGTAAAATTCCAATTTTATAAGGAATTTTTGTGTTTCCTCTACGCCCACTTTATTCAGCTTAGAAGATAGATAGATAGATAGATAAAATTTTAACGTCTACGAGGCTAAACATAGCCTATGGGACAACAAGGAAACTTAAGCTTACTTTAATAACTCGGTTCATTTCTTGTGCAAGATGATGATGAGCCCACCTAACTCCTCAATGTAATCCTTTCTGAATAGGTTATGCCAAGAGCTATCAGATATTGTATCTGCAAATTTATCCCTATTGTCCTTGTAGGCTTCACATTCTAAAATAAAGTGATGTTCGGTTTCCACTTTCCCAGAATTGCAAAACATGCAAATTCTCTCTTCCCAAGAATCCTTTGGCCTCTTCCAATGCCCGGTCTCATAGCGGATTTGGTGAGAGTTGGTTCTTAGCTGAGCAATAAGATTTTTAGCTCTCCAGGATATGTTGGCTCATATGTACGCTTTTTGGAGTTGATCACATGTAGGGTTGAGCTCATTGATATAATATTTTTTCTTCCTTCCAATCCCATTTCCCCAGTTTCTCTTGTAAAATTTCTCCATAATGAAGACATTTATTTCTTTTTTATTTGTGGGGCACATATTGAATTGGATATTCTATTTACTCATCCATTTGATGTTTTGTTGCATCCACATCTTTTTTTGTTTACACAATGTATCACTAAAGACAACATTAGGCCATCTATCTCCTTCCATTTTTTTGATTCTTTTTAGATACCCTATGAGGCGAACCATAGCAAGTGCCTCTATAGGGGCAGCCCCGATTTCACTTAGCATGATATCATATGGCACGGTGCTTTTGATTTTAAATTTGCTTGTGATCAAATGCTTTTGGATTTTCTCGATTTGCTTCCATTGTGCTATTGAAGTGTTGGTGGCCCATAATTCACACACATAAAGAACAACCGGCAACACAAGAAGAACAAACAAGGTTTGAATAGTTTTCCAATCCCAAACCTCCACTTCACGACACTTGTTTTGAAGAGAATAAAATGCCTTCCATCCACCTAATGTCTTTTTATTTTTGCAGCCTTCCCAACTTAGAATTTTGTTGAAATCAATGCCAAGATATTTATACTCCGTAACTTCCTCAAGAACGCTGCCACCAAAATGGAACTCATGTTGATGCTTCTTTTTATTATTTGAGAAAATCATAGCTTTAGTCTTGCTGATATTAACTAGCATCCCCACCGTTTTGCAAAAGCGCTCAAGAGAAAATAAATTTTCTTGCAAACCACAGGCAAATTTGGTAATCAAAATGAGATCTTCTGCATAGAGGAGCAACTTTATTACAAATTCACCTAACTGGATACCTTCACCATTTTGCATGTTTAACCACTCTTCAAGTTTATCTATATATAAGCCAAACAAAGTAGGAGATAGAGGACAACCTTGTTTGACCCTGATATCACTCCTAAAACATTCTAAAATGTCAGATGAAGTTCTGATTTTGACTTTCACCTCTTCATACATCCTTTTCTACATGATTTTTATATACATGACTCACGTTCCTTCCGTGTGCTTACATTCATCCTTTTTTACAATGTCGTTTCTTATTATCTTCATTTAATGTTTTTTTTTAAGGAAAACCATATCTCACCTTTGAAATATGTTTTAAAATAATGTTGAGCCTTTATAGTCTAAAAGTATCGATCCTACCTAGGGTTGTGTAATTATGTGGGCCTACAAGTCCTATATAAATTAATTTGAGAGTATTGAGATTACTTGTAACAGTCAAAGACCAGCCAGAAACATAAAAAAATAGATATGGCCATCTCTAAGCTTTCTTCCCATGTTTTTTATTTGTTTGCAAGATTTATATGACTCTAAATATTCCTTTTTATGCTTCTTTCAATCACTGTTTATTGACAAAGTGTTCTTCCATCATCTTTGTTTAATCATGGATGCACGATAAACGAGAAGAAAAGTCAGATTCATCTATATATAATATCATAAAAGGAAACTTATTTTACACAGGAGAGAATGTAGGGGAGCATCTACACCACTTCATTTTTCTTTTCCCAAACATGCTCTCTTTTCCCAATGCTAACCAATTGTATCGATTGATTCCTCGTTATCCTTTTGAAGGGCAATCAACAAACTAAATTGTTTAATTAGTTAAAAACATAGTAGCAAAGAAAGAAAGCCCCTTTCATATGAATTTTTCCTTGAGGTTGCTCTGTATCGAGCAATCATATGGTTAAACTCCACTTTTTTAAGGAATATCTGCGCTTCCTTCATAAGCATTTTATTCAGATTAGAAGATCCATATTACTCGTTCCTTCCGTGTTCAACCATTCTATCTTTCTCACAAAGTTATTTCCGATTATATCTCTCTAATCTTTGATGCGCGTTAAACCGGGAATGTAGATATAGAATGAGCACGCATTATAGGGAAAATACAAGCATACGCATCTGCATTTCATATCTTATATAAGAGAACTTATTTGGCCAAACGGAGGCCTCTATACAGCCATCAGAATATGATTAAGGAGTTTTATATATATATATATATATATATATATATATATATGGCAAGATTTAGTATTTTGATGGTTGAATGGACATTGGGTGTCTACACATTTAGAATTTTGTGAGAATTTTCAGTTTATATACTCTTTCTTTAGACATAACTTTATAATTTGTAAGAATGATTTGTAATTTTGAACTTTCTAATGTACATTTAGGGTTGATAAACACTTTTCAAATAGTTATCTATTAATTTTAATTATGATTCTTGTTACACTTGTTACTCTTAAATTTGTATTTAAACCTAAAGTTTAATTTATTTTTTAAAATATTATTTAATTATCTATTAATTTTAATTATGATTATTGTGACACTTGTTACTCTTGAATTTGTATTTAAACATAAAATTTAATTATTATTTAAATATTTATTCATATAATCAAAGAATTGATTATTAAATTATTTTCTCACATCAAAATCTAAGAAATCATCCATATAACTTTTTATCATGATTATCTTTTTACAAATAATTAAATTAATAGTTTAAAGGGTTTGACCAAGCAAAAATACACTCTTTCAAACATCTTCAAAAAATGTTCTTAAAAATTATACATCAAACAAAAAAAAGCTAGGTATCTAAGAAAACTAAAGAGTAAGTACCAAATTTAGCAAATATCATGTTCCCACTAAAGTTTATATTTATAAGTTTGGATCAAACCAAAATTTATATATATTTCTTATATAGTTTTGAAAGTAACATATGATGAATGTACACGATTCAAAGCATTTATTTGATCAATTTTTATTTTTCAATATATGAAGAAATCACTTGTAGTCATATGTCATAGTACATTTGAATCAAATATCTAGATAAATACATTTTAATAATGTAATATAAAATTAAGTGTTGATTTGGGGAAGACTACTTTGTTTTAATTTTATAAAGAAAAATGTAGGAATAAACTATAAAGTTATAAGCTAGAAATTTAAAGTAGGGTTAAATATTTTTAACTATACAAAGAGTGATATGGCTTATTATTATCTAGTGCATTGGTATAAGTTCTATCTAGATATGGTGGTGATTCTCTATGTAGCACCTATCATTGTTTGAAAGATTAACATATGTTGGTGAAGACATAATATGAATGATATCATATGTGGGAAGCCATAAGATCACAACTAAAATTAATGAAAAGCATAGTGTATTCTATTGCTAACATAGTGACATAAGAAAATTAAATGATAAATAAATATCATTAAAATATAAAGAAATCAAAAGAATGCATAATTTGAAGTAGGTTTAAGAGAAAGTATATAGGAAATTCTATGTAAATAAATTATACAAAATTATAATAACAAATAAAGGTGAAATATTTGGACAAGACAAAATATAATGAATAAATTCCTCAAGTGAAGGAATAAAATAATATAAATAAATAATAATATATGAAATTAATGAGCTAAAAAAAGAAAAACAAGGCATAAAGAAAGGATATAGTGAAAAATAAATTAGAAAATAAAAAGTTCAACATATAAACTTTTATGCTAAAATGGAACTTATTTATTGCTTTATAATCTTAACAGAGTAAGTTCTCTTCGAAAATAGTCTATAAATGATAATAGTTCTCTTCAAATTATCATACCAACTAAAAATAATGAAGAAACAAATTAAAAAAAAACCCTAATGCCTCACGAGACTCAAAACATAGATCTACAAGAGTAAATACTCTCTTCTCTAAATTAATTTTTGTTTGTTAAAAATAAACTAGAATATAATCCAATCAAATCTGCAACAACATACTTGCGTTCAAATTTGGGCTCTCAATGCCCTCTCTTTTTCCCACAATCTAATGGTCTTCCCTTCTCTCTCAGCACACAAACTCTTTCCCTCAAATGCTGCAGTTCTTTTTTTAATCTACAAATAGTTGATTGTTGCTCTCTTCATTACAACCTTTACTCAAAGAGCCCCCACTTGTCCCCCAATTTTCCCCACTCTTTTACATGACAATGTTATTGGTCTATTTTATAAAAGTCATACAGGCATTCTATTCCCAATTTGATGATGTCAATTCCTATACTATAGGAGAAACAAACCAGTAGTGGCTATAGCTAACTTCACATATTCAATTGAGGTACCAAACGATATAAGATTTCAATGATTTTTATTTAGTTGTTTGCATATGCGACTTAAATTCTCAAAGCTAAGGTTTCAGCTTCTGGATAATAACGATTCAATGTGTGAAAGGATCAAAAGGTGGTCCAAGAAAAGGGTTTATAGATACTTGACCCCCATTGCACCAATAATTATTTACTCAAATTTCCAGTAGTGGTTCACGAATCTCCAGTAGTGCTTCACAAATCTCTAGTAGCGGTTCAAAATTTGCCAGTAGTTATTCACAAATCACCAGTAGTGGTGCACAAATGAGCCAATCATGGGTAGAAAAAGCTAAAAAAAGTCCAACTATTGGTATATAAATGATCCACCATGGGAATAAAATATTAAAACTGAGTGAACGACTATTGGACCCTGATTCACTACAAGTTCCTTTCCCCTAGGTAACATGTTTTCAGTTTGATATTCCTCTCCCATCCTCACCCAATCCTAGACATTAATTTATTGACATCAAATTTATATTTTTTTTCTTATTCTTCTTATTTTTCTCTACTTTATTTTTCTATTAGGAATGAATATTATTTGTTGGCATATTTGATGCAGTGATGGTAAGTGATTTTTGGAGATGTCATGATGTAGATTTGATTACAAGATGACAAGATATTATGTTGTCATTGATGTCAACTATGGACTTTGCATTCTTAGTATCCTGCCAAGCATAGTTGTGATGAATAATGAGTTGCAATGAGTTTCAGTGATTGCTATCTTTATGGGAGACATATGTGTGTCCTCTTGAAGTCTAATGCATGATCAATACTGCTGAAGGGATCTTATGAGGAAGTTATGATCCGTTGAAGTATAACAATGTTGTTGCTAGAATAGTTAATGATTAGTGATAGATGATTTGAATGTCATGTCAAATATTTGTTATATATTGTGATGGAGTCATAGGATATGGTGGTCAACATTTCTCAGATGCTACAATCTCAACCGCGACTAATTTGAGTGATCGATGTGAAGGATAGATGATTGGTGAGCATACATAGAGTTGTTATCAGGTTCCAGAGTTTGTGTTCTTGAGTGAAAGTTGATAAATATTTGATTGGTCATCGATGTTGAGGTTGTGATGGAATTGGTTGGGTGAGTCTTAATCTGGTGACGTGTTTTCATGATTGGAGGTGATGATCTAACATCACATTTTTTGATGCTAGCATGTGGAGAAGATTCTTGAGGAAGCTTTTGTTTGGTCAAAATGTGTTTGACTATTTGACACAACATTTTATGTAAATCATTGTATTGGTGGATGTGGTCTTGGAAATAATTTTTGTGTATTTAATTTTATTATGTGGCGCATTGGATTTGAGCAAGATGTTTGAAATTTTATTTTGGGGTTTGATCAAGATGGTGGAATTAAAAGTTTAGTATATATTAGATGAAGTTGAATTTTATATGTGTTGATCGTATGTCAGACAAGTGTGAGTTGTGATCAAGTAAGTGAATATTTAAGTATATTTAGAAGAGATCATGTGCTTGAGTGGATATGATCAAATAGAGGTAGTGTTATTTCATAGATCATTTTTTCTATTGTTCCCTAACAGTTGCAACAGGTTAAATTCCTTAATAGGGTAGATCCTAATAGATATTTGTTACAAATCTTCTAACAAGGTGCAACTTCTTCAAGCATTTAAATTCCTTTAAAAAGGCTACTCTTAATAGGGAAAAGGTTCTAAAAGGCCTAAGGAAAATCCCTTATTTTTGTAGCACCTAATAGTGTTGTTGTAAACCATAACATGGATGAGCTCCTCATAGGGTGTACTTAAGAAGAGTACTTCATTTATTGGGTACTAATCCACACTGTGATTTTTTCCCTATTTGGGTTTCCACGAGATAAATGTGTGTTAAATGTGTGGATGGACTTGGATGTTTATGGTTTTCATTTATTGAATATATGGTTAATCTTGTGAATGGTGGTTTAAGTATGACAGGTTATAAAGATTATATTATTTGGTACATTATTTATTCACCCCCCTTAGTAATAAGATATTAGGACTAAAAATTGGTATCAGATCTTTGGTCCTCTATTGTGGTGAAGTTTAAGAGCTTGAGGTAAAGATCTGAAGATGATGAGAAAGGAAGGTCCTAAATTCACAAGAGAGAACTACTCAGTTTGGTGTGGCTGGATGAAGCTCTATCTTAAAGGTATGAGTAATCAGTATTGGGATCATTTGGTAAATAGGTATACTGTCCCTTCAGGAACCTTGACTACAGATCAATTAAAGGTAAGATAAGAACATACTGTTACAATCAAAGCTCTCTCTCTAGTACTCTTTCAGATGCATTATTTATTGATGTCAAAGACTTGGATACTGCTAATGAGATGTGGGATAAGTTGAGGAGCGTCCATGGTGGAGATCCACATGTGCAGAAGGAAAAAGGTTGATAGATTGAGAGGAAAATATGATGATATGAGGATGCAAGAAAATGAGAACTTTGAGCAATACAAGTAGAGAATCAAAGAAGTTATTGTTTCTATCTGAGGTGCTGGTGATAATCTTCCCGAGGAGGATGTGGTAAGAAAACTTTTAAGAACTCTATTTCCTCATTTAGGGTTTTAGCTATTCAAGAGCTTAGATCTCTAGGAACTTTTACTGTTACTCTTGACACATTTATAGGGAAATTAACAACATTTGAGTTAAGAAATTATAATCATAGTATGTCAAAAGTTGATGTTGATTTCAAGTCATCATTGACACTTGCATCATTTAGGAAAGTAAATGAGATATCTAATAGTAATTCAACATGTTACTCTAATTACTATGAATTTATCATGTCTGAAGAAAGAGAAAATGAAGAGTTGGAAGCTTTATTTGCTGGAAGAATTCCTAGAAGAAAAGGTAAATATAAGGGTAAGTTGCCTTTGAAGTGCTTTGCATGTAAAATAATTGGACATATTTCTTCTAGATTCCCTGACAATGACAAGAACGGAAAGCCAAGAAGATTCAAGGATACGAACAAGAAAGTATGCTACCTAGCTAAGGAAGGTGTTACCGATGAAGAATTTGACTAAAGAGATGAAGAAGAAATTGTGTTTGTTGTAGTAAAGGAAGAACCTTTAGAAGAAGGCGAGAAAGATTTGGTTTCTAACATGGATCACAATACTAACTAGATTATTGGCAGTGGGTGAACTCATCACATAACCGATGATAAAAGCAAATTCATAAAGTTGGAAGAATGTGATGGAGGCTTGGTAAGATTTGGGAATGATTCTCCATGCTTGGTGAAAGGTAAAGGATCTATTACTTTGAATGATAAAACAATTTGTGATGATGTTTACTAGGTTGATGATCTGAGAGATAATTTGTTAAGTGTTTCTAAATTGAATAACAAAGGTTTCAGATTGGAGTTCAATGGAGGTATATGCAAGAGTTAAATTATAATCGGATTATAAAAAGTTAATCTATAATTTTCCAAAGATGCAATCCATAAATGAATTTCTACAAGTATTTAGAGCTGCAGCTAGCACTACTCTATCTAGAATTATTTAGTCACATTATTCTCTTCTACTTCCTTTACATTTAAAAATAAAATAAAATAATTATGTGCTCTTATATTAGCCTTCACAAACTTAACTACTATTTTTCACTCTTCTTTTCCTCTCACCACACTAAGTCTTACATAAACATTCTTCAAATTGGTGTTGTAACAAATTTTCTTAAAAGACATTCATTTACTCACAACATTCTTCTCTTTTGCTTATTATTATTTGAGAGAAATTCCCTCTTATTTTATAATGATGTAAACAATTAAAAAATAACCACAAACATTTGTATACATAATCTTATAAATTAGAAAAATGACCCATAAACATATTTCTTATTATCTTTATTTAAAGTCTTTTTTTGGAAAAAATTATTTCTCACTTTCATGATATATTTTAAAATAATGTCGAGCCATTATATTCTAAAAGAATTGATCCTTCCGATGGTTGTGGAATCATGTGGCCTATGGGTCAGCTTTTTTTTACACGTTTCTATTTGTTTACAAGATTTATATGACTCTAATTACTTTCTCTACTTCTTTTTATCAATGTTTATTGACAAAGTTTTCTTCCACCATCTTTGTGTAATCATTCATGCACAAGCCAAAAGAAAAGACAAATTCGTCTATATATCATATAATAAAAGGAAACTTATGGCGTGTATCCATTTCACTGTTTAAATTAATTAATTTAATAATAATTTGCACTTACAAAAAAATAGAAATAAAATCGTTAAAAAAGAGAAGGGAAAAATATTTGTAAACTATATTATTAATTATTTTAAAATTTTATTAACAAAGAAAAGAAAATCCCTTTTATATGAATTTTTCCTTGAGGTTGTTGTGTATCGAGAAATTGTATGGTTAAACCCTACTTTTTAAGGGATCTCGGGATTCCTTAACAAGCATTTCTATTTAAAAATATAAAATAAAATGGCAGAGACCACTGAATAAAATTATTAAAAAGAAAATAAAAGAATAGTGTTGAGATCTCTACGCTTCCTTCATAAGTATTTTATTCAGTTTAGAAGATCTATATACCTCGTTCCTTCCGTGTTCAACCAATCTATCCTTCTCACGAAGTTATTTCTCATTATCTTGCTCTAAATCATTGATGCGCGTTAAACAGGGAATGCAGATATAGAATGAGCACGCCTCACAGGGAAAAATGAAAACATACTCATCTGCGTGTCAATTCATATCGTATTTAAGGGAACTTAATTAGCAAAGCAAAGAATCCATGGTCGTCACGATTTTCAGTTTATCTATTCTTTGTTTAGATATAGCTTTATAATTTGTAGGAATGATTCATAATTTTGAACTTTCTAATATACATTTAGGGTGATTAACTCTTTTCACCTAGTTCGCTATTAATTTTATTATATGATTAATGTTACATTCGTATATCTTAGATTAGTATTTAAATATAAAGTTTGATTTTTTTTTTAATTATTATTTGAATATTTATTCATATAATCCAAGAATTGTTTATTGAATTATTTTTTCATCAAAATCTAGGGAATTATCTATATAACTTTTTTATTATAATTATATTATTACAAATTATTAAATTAATAATTTAGAGGGCTTGATTAAGCCAAATCACATTCTCTTTCAAACCTTTTTAAAAAATATTCCTAAAAATTATGCATCAAACAAAATAAATTGAAGTATCTAAGAAAACTAAAGAGTAAGTACCAAATTTAACAAATATAATTTCCCACTAAAATTTATATTTATAAACTTGGATACAACCAATATTGATATAGATTGATTATATCATTTTGAAAGTAACTTACAGTGAATGTACACAATTCAAAGCATTTATTTGATCAATTTTTAATTTTTCAATATACCAACAAATCACTTCTACCTATATGCCACAGCACATTTGAATTAAATATGTAGATAAGTAATTTAAAATGAAGTGTTGATTTGGGAAAACTATCCCGTTTTAATTTTATAAAGAAAAATGTAGGAATAATATATAATTATAAGCTTGAAATTTAAAGTAGGGTTAAATATTTTTAACTATATGGAGAGTGATATGGCTTATTATTTTCTTGCAACTTGGTATAAGTTCTATCTATTAATGGTGTTGATTCTCTATGTAACACCTATCACCATTTGAAACACTGACATATGTTAGTGATGATATGTACCCCTAGAATTAGTGAATTCCAAAGGAGAAAAGAAATTGGAGGGAAGGGAAACACCACGCTAAATCAAAAATCATTTGAAGATAATAACGTAACATTATAAATCATGTGAAGAAATAACATGAATAATTAATTGGATAATAAGTATGTAGAACATCTATAATGAAATGCTGTCATGCCCAAAAGTTGGGCAAAAACACATAAACAAAAATTTTTAAAACGCACTAAAAGGAATGATTATGCTACCTCAAAGGTATAGCAAGTGCACACAAAATAGTGCAGAGGAGAAACAGTAATAGGATAAGTCATACGAGATAAGATGTCTCTTAGAACTATCCTACCAGGTAATCCTAAACTAGATACCTCGACCGACACGTAAACCGAGATAGTTGACCAAAAGTCAACAGAGTTAACCAAAACTCAACCAGAGTTGACCAAAAGTCAACCATACTCTGAAATATGAGAAAGGAAGATACTAGGGCCTGCTAAGCCCTAAGGAAGGCTAAGGTGCACAAATTGAGATAGTTGACCAAAAAGTCAATCCTAGTTGACTAAAAAGTCAACCATCTCTGAAAAGCATGAAACTAGAATCCTAAGGCCTAGGCACTACAAGGAACACCTGGCTCAAAAAATTGAGTCAAACGGCTAAGGTTTGACCATGTTTGACCACACAAAATTGGTCAAAGGGGGACGATAATTACGTCGAATGCTGGTTAACTTTAAAGGAATAATTAAATTGAATATATAACGACTTAAAACCCACGTAAATCAATCAAACACAAAATCCCTTAACCTAAGATTTAATACTCCATAAATTAAAGTGACTAACCTATCTAAACTAAATAAATAAATTTATATCTTCATAACATTATAACTTTAATTTAAATAATTTAATTGAAACCTCTTTATATATAAATTAACATACTAAGCATTATTAAATCCCTATGAAGAAATTTGATTAGAACAACATAGTAACATTATTGAAAATCAACTATATTTGATCTAACAAAAGAAACATATACATTAACTATAAGTCTAATTTAATCATTTAAACGAATTAAATCTCCTTGGTAAAATAAAATCTAATCTAATATACGATCTAATCTAATCAACATTAAATCTATTTAATATTTATTAAATCTAATTTAGAAAAATAACATCTATATTAAATCCTTATATATATATAAAAAGTAAAGATAATTTAAATCAATCCTGTTCTATTAAAAACATATCTAAACTAAATAAACAATAATAACATATATAATAAATAAATAAATAAAACTAAAATCAAATCTATAATACAATCGAATCTTATTCTAAAGATTCAAAACTAAGAATTTACTTACCATTGCTTAACATTCGAAATGCCTTATGCAAACATCCTTATTTCAAATAATTTAACAATTAAGAACCTAAGCTAAAAATCAGTCTGCCTTATGTAAAACCATGCCCTAATAAAATTTATGTTTACTTTTATTATTACCCCTCCGAACCCTATTAACCAAACGATCTGATGTTTTTGCAGGGGCAAATGGGAGGGATCGTGGCGGCGAATGATATTGGAGCAGGCAGAGCGACAAGTTGGGGCATCAGATGAAGATGCACGGGGAGCGGGGAAGGGTAGGAGGTGGGGAAAAGCCAGTGGGAGGTGACGGCGCTGCCCCACTCTGCATGCATAGTGGGTGGTCTGCACGCTACGCTACCCTCCCACACACAGGGAAAACAAAGGGCCCGCGCACTGCACTGCTCTCCCACACACAGGGAAAACAAAGGGGGGTGGGTGCAACGAAAGGCTATGGCCAAACCCCATTCTCCAAAACACAGTTCCCCGAAATGTTTTCCTTTTTTTTTTATAATTTTTTTTGTTATAATTTATTTTAATTATAATTTATGACATAATAAAAATACATATTACAATAAACATAGAAAATATACCCAGCAAACAAAATATTAATTAATTTGACTTGTGTAAATTGACTGTATACTCCCAAACAGGGAGTACTAGGGAGTTTTTTTTTTGAAATTTTAATAAACCTTAGGTACCCATATTAAAAACTCTTTAACTTGCTGGAAGGAAAATTTAATAAAAGCAATTTATTTAATTTTTTGAAAAGTTTTTCCAGAATTCCTAAGTGTAACAAAAGAATGGTTATATTTATTTTCTCAAAAACTCCATTTTGTTGATATTCTTTGTTTTTTTCTTTTATATAAATAATAACATTGAAATTCCTCTAAGAACAAGAGTTATATTAAGAATATGCTAACACTTAATCCCTTTAACTTATAAATTTGATCACCATAAAGACTGAGTTATTCACATACAAAAATAGTTCCATTACACATGAAAACTAACAAATCTTTATTGTTCATAATTTAAGGATATTAATAAACCTAGGAGTTGAAGTTTCATACCACTTCCATACTTTCTACTATATGATTCATGCACTAAAAGTTTAAAAAACAACTATTTTTGAATAACATAATAACATAAGATTTCATATTCGCTTGAAAGTTCTTTTACAACATGGGTAGATAATCTGCCAAATAACCTAATATTTCACATTTTGTAATGGATTTATACAAAGTTGTAATAATGATAAACCTCTAAAAAAAAAGTGGGTTACAAAAAGATGATTTTACAGCCATACCCATCTTCCACATCTGGGTGTTATGCATCCTTGCTATCCTCTCAAGAACCTAAATTAAAATGTTGAGGTTGACCATGGAGGCTCACCTCCCAACCTGGGCCTTTGCAAGGCCATCCCCGAGCTTGGGGATCCAAACTGGAATGGTTAACAAACAGGCAACACAACAAGAAGACAAGCAAACAAAAAACTCATACACCAGAAAACTTGCCAACACAAGGATAAACAAATGGATAGGTCTCCAAGAGACCTTCCTGAAATAGGGGTAGTGATAGACCTCACTGTAGGAGAAAGCCAAGAATGAAAATAAAGACACAAGCCTCACATGGACTTGAAAAGGACCATCTTCACAAGATGCAGTCTTGGAATAAACACCTTATGCCTTGTAGGTGCCCTCAGGCCCTTCTTGGCATCATGGGTATCATGTTACCCCATGTTTTTCCCTCTACACATGGGAGACTCTACACTAACAGGAATCATTTCCATCTACCCCTTCAAGGTTACTTTTCCCTCCCAAGGGTGAGTGTGCTTTGAAGACCCATTCAAAATCCAATCTCAAGATAAAGACATTATGAAACAAAATATAAGATTTTAGTTTTGGAAATAAAACTTCAAAACACACAGGACTCCATTAATGGAGTTTCAAGCTCAAGAACACACATGAACAAAATTAAATTACTTTAAAGAGATCCAACCTTATTCCAAAGCTAAGGTGAGAAGAGAAATGGAGTTGAGCTATCCTTCCTAAGCTCCTTCTCCAAAAGCTCCTTCAAACTGAATTCTGTCTCTAAGGGTAGAGAGTGGGTGAACACTCAACTCATCCTAAATCCTTCCCTAAATAGGCAAACCTCAAACAAGAACAAGGCCTAACCAAAAGGTGAGGTAACTCTAACCAACCTTTAACTATCCACTTGCCTAAAGTCTCCATGGGTGGAGTCAAATGAAACTTGGGTAAAAGAGAGAGTGAGGTTAACCAAAGTTACACTCTTCAAAATTCGCTTAAGACTGAAAATGACACTTAAAGGGAGCATTAAATGAGTTTAGAGGCTCATTAATGATAGAAAATGACCCCTAACCCATAGGGTACCAAGTTGGGCAACTAAAAATGACCCCCGTTACCCCCTGGGAGCCCAAAAGACCCTCTAAAACTAACCTTGAAGTTAACCTACGGATTTCTAAGTCAAGAAGACTTTCTAGAAACTTCCAATCCTAGGGTAAGCTTGGGTACTGCTCCTAGGTAACCTTAGTTAATCCTATAACTAACCTTGGTTCCCTTTACTATCCATGTCAACATTAAATTACAACAATTGCCAAATTTGGCACATTAAATTAAAACAAATGACATGACTCAATTACATGAACATTTACTAATTTAATAACACACATGCAAACCACGTTTATCAAATAACCACATAAACAATGAGGTCCATGTCTCTTTATATATACAGGACCTTTGAAAGCATGGATATTTACATAAGGTCCAGTACTATGTCCCCAGTTTAGGTCCATGGTCAACTTTTCCTACACACTCAATGCACACATCAATAGATCCAAAAGAACATGATATGAAACATAACATGAGATCAATAATATACATGCATATAAACCACATTTGCATTAGAACTAAAATAACCTAAAATCGATTTCCTAAACCAAATGCATCATATTACATTCATACATTTAAATCTATATAAGACATCAATCATAAGCTGAAACTGAATCAGAACATAAAGTATCTCAAAAGTACCTTGATTACAAAATTAGGTGCTGAATATATAACACAGGATTCCACCGATCCTCAAATGTATAAAAAGTCTCCAATAGTTAAAGTATGTCAAAGTATAAACTAATGAAAGCATGAGAGAAAAATAGTAAAACTATAACACTCTAATGTAGGCCTCACATCCACCCCCTCTAGGCATGAACTTCCTCCTGGAGTTCATCGAAGAGGTGAGGGTACTGTGATCTCATCTGTGTTGTGTCCTCCCAAGAGGTTGTAATCTCATCATAGCAATCCCACTGGACCCTAACCTAGTCCAGCTCTCTGCCTCGAAGACCCAATATCTACCGAGCCAATATATGAATTGGCTCCAAAGCCAGCTGCCCGTTTGACTCCACCTGCAAGGCATCCCAATCTATCACATGAAACTTGTCATATATATACTTCCTCAGAACTGAAACATGAAACACATCATGGATGCGTGACAAGCTAGGTGGAAACGCTAAACGATAAGAAACTAGTCCTATCCTCTCAAAGATCTCAAAAGGTCCAATGAAATGAGGTGCTAGCTCAGAGCCCTTTCCAAAACATATTGGACTCTTATGCAGTCACACTCTCAAGAAGACTCTGTCTCCAACTAGATAGGCTTGATCAATCCTCTTCGTATCTGCATACTTCTTCTGCCTATCTTGAGCTTCCTCAAGTCATTGTCTAATCAAGGTCACCTACTGCTCCATATCTCTAACTAGCTCAGGACCAATGGAAACTCTATCCTCGATTCTATCCCAACTGAGTGGGGTCCGGCATGGCCTACCATAAAGAGCCTGGTAGGGAGGCATACCCAAGGAAGTTTGGTGCCTGTTATTATAGGTAAACTCTACTAAGTGTAGATATTCTTCCCACCGGGTCTGATGGTCCATGAAATACATGCAAAGCATGTCCTCTAGCACCTAATTGACCCTTTCAGTCTGTCTATCTATCTCAGGGTGATAAGTTGTACTGAAGTTGAGCCTAGTACCCATAGCTGCCTGAAGTTCTCTCCAAAAGGATGAAGTGAAGAGAGAATCTCTATCAGAGATTATCTTACAAGGTATGCCATGAAGTCTTACTATATCTCATAAGAACACTTGTGCCACTGCTGGTGCAGTAAAGGTAGTATGTATGGGTGAAAAATGAGCCACCTTAGTCAATTTGTCGACTGTAATCATGATGACATCATGATGATGAGAAGACATAGGAAGGCCTACTATGAAATCCATAGATATGGTGTCTCATTTACATAAATGTATCTCATGAGGCTGAAGGAGACCTCCTGGATGACAGTGATCCACCCTCACCCTCTGGAACTCTAGGCATCTAGAAACCATCTCTGCAATCTGCAATCTCATGCCAGGCCAATGATATAATTGCCTCAAGTCAGCATGCATCTTCTTCACTCTGGGATGCGCTACATAAGGGGCCCTATGAGCCTCAAGCATCACAAACTCACACAATCCTCTGGAAGAAGGTATATAGATACGTCCTCTATGACGCAAATAGTCCATCAGACTCCAAGGTATACTCTAAAAACTTCCCCTCAAGGGGCTCTGAGATCGAATCAACTCACAAAATTCTACATACATCTCATCCTCTTGCAAGTGATGAAGGATGCAATCTCTCAAATCCATGCCTGTGGACATAGAAGTAAGCTCATGCCATCTCCTAGTCAAGGCATCTACGACCACGTTCTCTTTCCCTTTGATGTAATATACATCAAAATCATATTCACATAAGAACTCCATCCATCTCCTCTGCCTAGCATTAAGGTTCAAGTGAATAAAGATGTACTGAAGACTCTAATGGTCTGAATGAAGTTCGAACTAATGTCCTAAGATAAACTGCTTCCATCTGACTAAAGCATGCACCACTACTATGAGCTCGAGGTCATGGGTAGGGTAGTTGAGCTCATGAGTCTTTAGTTTCCTAGATGCATAGGCTATAGCTCACCCACCTTACATAAGGACTGCTCCTAAACCATCCAAAGAAGCATTAGTTCAAACCATAAAGTTTGCTGAAGCCTCTAGTACAGCTAGAATGGGTGCACTGGTAAGTGCTCTCTTGAGCTCCCAAAAATCCCAATCACACTTCTCAGTCCACTCAAACTTCTTTCCCTTTCACTGAAGAGAAGTAATGGGGTGTGCTACCTGAGAGAAACCATTAACAAACCGTTTGTAGTAACTGGCTAAACCCATGAAACTCCTAACCTTGGTCACAGTGGTAGGTGTTGGCCAATCCATAATGGCATCAATCTTCGATGGGTCTGCTGAGATCCCATCACCTGAAATAACATGGCCAAGGTACTTAACCTCTGATATGAAGAAGGCATACTTCGACAAGCTGCCATATAACTGGTTGTCTCTAAGACACTACAACACTTGCCTCAAGTGTTCCTCATGCTCTTTCTCATCCATGGAAAATATTAAGATGTCATCGAGAAACACTACTACAAACTTGTCAAGGAAGGTATGGAATACTCTGTTCATAAGACTCATGAACACAGCTAGAGCATTCGTAAGATTGAATGGAATCACAGTGAACTCATAGTGGCCATATCAAGTGAAAAAAATGGTCTTGTAAATATCACTATCCACGATCCTCAACTGGTGGTAACCCTATTTGATGTCTATCTTTGAGAAGACTTGGGCACCTTGCAACTGATCAAACAAGTCATCGATCCGAGGAAGTGGATACCAATTCTTGATGGTAACTTTGTTCAACTATTGGTAATCCATGTATAACCTTAGCGATCCATCCTTCTTCTTTACGAAGATAACTGGTGCACCCCAAGGAGAAATACTAGGACGAATGTGTCCTTTCACTAACAATTCCTCAAGCTATATCTTGAGCTCATTAAGCTCATTAGTGGTCATCCTATAAGGGGCTCTAGAAACTGGCTCAGCTCCTGGTATGAGATCAATGTGAAAGTCTATTTCCCTGCGACGAGGCATACCAGGTAGCTCTGACAGAAACACATCTGCAAACTCTTGAAGAATGGGGAAGTCATCAAGAGAAGTTTCCTTCTTTGTCTCTTCTTCCCTATCGCTGATGGTGATGGCATACAACTGGAATCCCTTCTACATGCATCGCTTAAGCTGCATGGAAGAAATCACATGAAGGGATACAGGCCTATGAACCCCAATAATAATTGTATCTGTACCATCATCACCCAAAAATTTGATCCTCTTCTTACGATAATCTAGCTTGGCTCAGTGGGCACTAAGCCAATCCATGCCAGGAACTAGGCCGTAAGATCCAAGGGGAGTGACTCTGAGATCAGCTATGGTGGTCATGCCACCAATCTAGATCAGACAATCCTTAACCATCGAGGTCATAGAAACTATAGCTCTTGAAGCTAACTCTACTTCCCATCTAACCTCTTGTCTAGCTACAACTAGCCCGCAATGCTCCACAACCGATGGAGAAACAAAGGAGTCAGTGGCTCCAGTATCAAATAGAATAGTAACATCACTACCTCTAATCTTACCTAAGGCCTCAATAATGGTAGTCTGGTGCTCCGCCTGATGGTTTTCCACCGCTATAAAAACCCTGTGGGACTTCCCCCTGTCCCCAACCATTGGTTCTGAAACCACTGCACGCTGACTACCACCCTGTGGGTACTCTCTAGCTAAGTGCCCCATGGCCCCTGTGACTGAACCTGAACACTAGGAGGCCTAGAATACTGAGACCCCGCGGTCCTAGATGAACCGCTATAGCCACCCCTAGAGGATTGCTGAGTCCATGCTGGAGGGGTATATGGTTCTTGAGGTCTCTAGTCCTTCTTAGCACCCTATGACTACCACTATTTGGGCTTAGAGCCCTGCTGAACCTGTGGTGGCCTCTGTTGCTGGTTCTACTGAGACTATTGTGGCTGTTTCTACTCCTGCTGTAGTGGGGCCCTAACTTTCCCTGTAGAGTTCCTTTGATTCCCCTTCCACGAGGTTTTCTAATATCTAGAGGCCTGGGATGAGGTGTTGTGGTTCTGCGACCTATCCCTATAATCCTTTGGGCCCCTGACTATTTCTTTGGCTACTAAGGCCCTGTCCACCGTGAACCTTAAGTTCCCTGAAGGTACCATACGTACCCTATCTAAAATTGTAGGATTTAATCCCTTGATGAACCTGTTTACCTGGAGCTTCTCGTCTCCCATGTATTCAACATAGGGTAGGAGATTGAGAAACTTTCCCTCATACTGGGCTACTATAAGACCCCATTGCCGGAGGTCATGGAACTCATTGATACAGTGTTGTCTAAACGTACTCTAAAATATACCGCTCACTGAAAAGCTCAAGGAAAGCTCCCCAAGTGAGGGTATTTATGTCTATGAGTCCCTCAGTCTCCTCATTCCTCCACCAAGTGGATGCCCCATCCCTAAGAAAAAGAATTATGAATTGTGCCTTAAGGTTGCTGCCATAATTTTGCAACCCAAAGCACCTTTCCAGGATTAAAAGCCAAGCCTCCACTCCTACCCCATTTGCTTCTCCTGTGAAGGGAGGCAGTTTAAGCCTCATCAATTTTGTGATCTGATTCCCGATATCGGGGGGTGCTCTATCAAGTCTCTATGCACCTCCCCTAGGAATACCCCCTGGTACTACAATGAACTCTCCTTCCTGATCTACCTAATTCCCTCCTGCTCTAGGAGGTGGGCTCCTACTTCTCTGTCTTTCCTGGTTAACTAGTGGCATACAGTCTAGGATAAGCCCGGCCAAATTCTGAAAGGCCAACAATAGTGTTACATTAGGATCAAGAGGGGGTTTAGGAGGTGGAATCTGATCCCTCCTATGATCCTCTACCTTGGGTCATACCTCTACGTGTGCTACGGGGACACGTCTTTGACCACGCCCTTGCTGACAGGCTTGATGAGTGATAGGTGGCATCCTACACATGCAAGACAAATTTAGTAACAAAGTAGTGGGTTAGGTTCCCAATGTTGCTAAATATGACTCTGATACAAAAATGTCATGCCCAAAAGTTGGGCAAAAATACACAAACAATTTTTTTTTAAACGCACTAGAAAAGGAATGATTATGCTACCTCAAAGGTATGGCAAGTGCACGCAAAATAGTGTAGAGGAGAAACAGTAATAGGATAAGTCATACGGGATAAGATATCTCTTAGAACCATTCTACCAGGTAATCCTAAACTAGATACCTCGACCAACACGTAAACCAAGATAGTTGACCAAAAGTCAACCATACTCTGAAATATGAGAAAGGAAGATACTAGGGCCTGCTAGCCCTAAGGAAGCCTAAGGTGTGCAAATTGAGATAGTTGACCAAAAAGACAACCCTAGTTGACCAAAAAGTCAACCATCTTCGAAAAGCACAAAACTAGAATCCTAAGGCCTAAGGACTAAAAGGAACACCTAGTTCAAAAAATTGAGTTAAATGACCAAGGTTTGACCATATTTGACCAAAAGTCAACCATGCACAAAATCGGTCAAAGGGGGACGATAATTATATCAAACACTGGTTAACTTTAAATGAATAATTAAATTAAATATATAACGACTTAAAACCCACGTAAATCAATCAAATGCAAAATCCCTTAACCTAAGATTTAATAGTCCATAAATTAAAGGGACTAACCTATCTAAACTAAAGAAATAAATTTATATCTTCATAACATTATAACTTTACTTTAAATAATTTAATTTAAACCTCTTTATATATAAATTAACATACTAAGCATTATTAAATCCCTATGAAGAAATTCGATTAGAACAACATAGTAACATTATTAAAAATCAACTATATTTGATCTAACAAAAGAAACATATACATTAAAGATAAGTCTAATTTAATCATTTTAATGAATTAAATCTCCTTGGTAAAATAAAATCTAATCTAATATACGATCTAATCTAATCAACATTAAATCTATTTAATATTTATTAAATCTAATCTAGAAAAATAACATCTATATTAAATCCTTATGTATATAAAAACTATCTAATTTAAATCAATCCCATTCTATTAAAAACATATTCAAACTAAATAAACAATAATAACATATATAATAAATAAATAAATAAATAAAAATCAAATCTATAATACAAACGAATCTTATTCTAAAGATTCAAAACTAAGACTTTACTTACCATTGCTTAACATTCGAAATGCCTTATGCAAAAATCCTTATTTCAAATAATTTAACAATTAAGAACCTAAGCTAAAAATCAGTCTGCCTTATCTAAAACCATGCCCTAATAAAATTTATGTTTACTTTTATGATTACCCCCCCAACCCTATTAACCAAACGATCTGATGTTTTCGCAGGGGCAAAGGCGAGGGATCGTGGCGACAAATGATATCAGAGCAGGTAGAGCGGTGAGTTGGGGCATCAGATGAAGCCGCGCGGGGAGCGAGGAAGGGTAGGAGGTGGGGAAAAGTCGGTGGGCGATAGCGGCGCTGCCCCACTGTGCATGCACAGTGGGCGGCCCGCGCGCTACGCTGCCCTCCCACACAGAGGGAAAACAAAGGGCCCACGTGCTACCCTGCCCTCCCACACACAGGGGAAACAAAGGGGGGCGGGTGCGGCGAAAGGCTACGGCCAAACCCCATCCCCCAAAACACAGTTCCCCGAAATGTTTTCCTTTTTTATTTTTTATAAATTTATTTTAATTATAATTGATGATATAATAAAAATGCATATTACAATAAACATAGAAAATATACCCAACAAACAAAATATTAATTAATTTGACTAGTGTAAATTGACTGTATACTCCCAAATAGGGAGTACAAGGGAGTATTTTTAAAAAAAAAATTAATAAACCTTAAGTACCCATATTAAAAACTCTTTAACTTGATGGAAGAAAAATTTAATAAAAGCAATTTTTTTTTTTTTTGAAAAGTTTTTCTAGAATTCCTAAGTGTAACAAAAGAATGGTTATTTATTTTCTCAAGAACTCCATTTTGTTGATATTCTTTGTTTTTTTTCTTTTATATAAATAATAACATTGAAATTCCTCTAAGAACAAGAGTTATATTAAGAACATACTAACACTTAATCCCTTTAACTTATATATTTGATCACCATAAAGAGTGAGTTATTCACATACAAAAATAGTTCCATTACACTTGAAAACTAACAAATCTTTATTGTTCATAATTTAAGGATATTAATAAACCTACGAGTTGAAGTTTCATACCACTTCCATACTTTCTACTATATGATTCATACACTAATAGTTTCAAAAACAACTATTTCCAAATAACATAATAACGTAAGATTTCATATTCGCTTGAAAGTTCTTTTACAACATGGGTAGATAATCTGCCAAATAACCAAATATTTCACATTTCGTAATTGATTTATACAAATTTTTAATAATGATAAACCTCTAAAAAAAAAGGTGTTACAAAAAGATGATTTTCCAGCCATACCCATCTTCCACATATTGGTGTTATGCATCCTTTCTATCCTCTCAAGAACCTGAATAAAAATGTTGAGGTTCACCGTGGAGGCTCACCTCCCAACCTAGGCCTTTACAAGGCCACCGCTGAGCTTGGCGATCTAAACTGGAACGATTAACAAATAGGCAACACAACAAGAAGACATGCAAACATAAAACTTATACACTAGAAAACTTCCCAACACAAGGATGAACAAAATGATAGGTCTCCAAGAGACCTTCCTGAAATAGAGATAGTGGTAGACCTCACTGTAGGAGAAAGCCAAGAATGAAAATAAATACACAGGCCTCACATGGACTTGAAAAGGACCATCTTCACAAGATGCAGTCCTGGAATAAGCTCCTTATGCCTCCTAGGTGCCCTCAGGCCTTTCTTGGCATCATGGGTGTCATGTTACCCCATGTTTTTCCCTCCACACATGGGAGACTCTACACTAACAAGAATCATTTCCATCTACCCCTTCAAGGTTACTCTGTCCTCCCAAGGGTGAGTGTGCCTTGAAGACCCATTCAAAATCCAATCACAAGATAAAGACATTATGAAATAAAACATAAGATTTCAATTTTGGAAATAAAACTTCAAAACACATAGGACTCCATTAATGGAGTTTCAAGCTCAAGAACACACATGAAAAAAATTAAATTACTTTAAAGAGATCCAACCTTATTCCAAAGCTAAGGTGAGAAGAGAAATGGTGTTGAGCTATCCTTCCTAAGCTCCTTCTCCAAAAGCTCCTTCAAACAGAATTTCGTCTCTAAGGGTAGAGAAAGGGTGAACACTCAACTCATCCTAAATCCTTCCCTAAATAGGCAAACCTCCAACAAGAACAAGGATTAATCCAAAGGTGAGGTAAGTCTAACCAACCCTTAACTATCCACTTGCCTAAACTCTCCATGGGTGGAGTCAAATGAAACTTGGGTAGAAGACAGAGTGAGGTTAACCAAAGTTACACTCCTCTTCAAAATTTGCTCAAGACTGAAAATGACACTTAAAGGGAGTAATAAATGAGTTTAGAGGCTCATTAATGATAGAAAATGACCCCTAACCCATAGGGTACCAAGTTGGGTAACTATTCTAACCCCGGTTACCCCCTGGGAGCCCAAAAGACCCTCTAAAACTAACCCTGAAGTTAATGTACGGATTTCTAAGTCAAGAAGACTTTATAGAAACTTCCAACCCTAGGGTAAGCTTGGGTACTACTCCTAGGTAACCTTAGTTAACCCTATAACTAACCCTGGTTCCCTTTACTAGCCATGTCAACATTAAATTACAACAATTGCTAAATTTGGCACATCAAATTAAAACAAATGATATGACTCAATCACATGAACATTTACTAATTTAATAACACACATGCAAACCACATTTACGAAATAACCACATAAACAATGAGGTCCATGTCTCTTTATATAGACAGGAGCTTGGAAAGCACAGATATTTACATAGGTTCCAGTACTAGGTCCCCGGTTTAGATCCATGGTCAACTTTTCCTGCACACTTAATGCACACATCTGTAGATCCAAAACAACATGATCTGAAACATAACACGACATCAATAACATACATGCATATAAACCACATTTTTATTAGAACTAAAATAACCTAGCATCGGTTTCCTAGACCAAATTCATCATATTACATTCATACATTTAAATGCATATAAGACATCAATCATAAGCTGAAACTGAATCAGAACATAAAGTATCTCAAAAGTACCTTGATTACAAAATCAGGTGCTGAATATATAACACAGGATTCCACCGATCCTCAAATGTATAAAAAGTCTCCAATAGTCAAAGTATGTCAAAGTATAAACTACTGAAAGCATGAGAACAAAATAGTAAAACTATAACAGTATAATGTAGGGCTCACAAATGCTAAATTTTTCGTTGAAAGACATGATCACATAATGTGGAAAATAATGGGAAGATCTAAAAACAAGGTCTCTATCAAATTTTAAATCTCAATAAATTAAAATTGAAAGGGTAGTATAAGTGGAAGGGAAGTACATAAAAGATGGGGACCAAAGATTTACGGAAGAAGCTAGAAAGTTGGAAGAACCTCTAATAGAAACAAACATAGAATAGTTCAATTTATGACATACACTTGAAATTATGACAATATTATTGGACAAAAACCTTCACTCCTCTCCTAATGTTGTACATTATTTTGATGGTTTCTTAGACAAAAAGAGGTATTGTAGGAGAAGGGTCAGACTCTTACTTGTAGCTCAGAAAACATAAAAGTTTAAAAAGTACAAAATAAGGGGCAAATTCTCATACGTCAAATTTTATGATTTCTAATAGAAAATTTGGGGTTTCTTCCTATTTGAAGAATTTAGGGGAAAATGACCCTAGTTGTAAGGTTCGCCAAAAATCTTTGGACTACCTTTTCGAACCCTCATGAGTTGGCCAAGATTTTGTTAAGCTATCTTGTTATACTTGTTCTATTTTTGTTGGTTGGGCTTTTGTTTGTATTCCTTGTTTTGTTGTTTTTTATGATAGATCTGTTTTGTCCTATTGTGCTTAATGTTTTATCATTCTTGATGTATGCTATTTCAAAATCCCGCTTAACTTAATAAATACAAATGATATATTTTTATTTAACCACTAAGAATTTTTAGATTAAATTTTGATCAAATATTTAAAAGATCATTTTAAAACACTTTCCATTAAACATACTATTTTGATGAATTGTATGATTCATACCTCCAAACCTTAATTATAAATAGATAAATGTCTATTTTTTATTTTTTTTTAAAAACATTAGTCTTACAATATCCTATATAATAATGATTTTAGCACGACTACTCCGAGTCCCTCTCTAAAAGTCTGTAAACTATAATATCATCCACAAATTCTGTCAATAAAAATAACATTTCCTCCATCGAAATCATCGATTCTCATTATCACGAAAGAAACCGAACAAATTCTCGAGTCCAAAAGAGCCCACAAACGCCGTGGAGGAACTGTAAAATATATATTAAAGAAACAAGATGGGCATCGGATACGTACACATTTCTGCCTTACCGACAGGGTAAAGACAGCATCAGTGCTTGAAGGATTAATTCTTTTGATTAGACGAGGGCTCTCTGCGCCTCAGGTGGTCCGGAAGCCAAATGGTTAACCCCTGATTTCCTTGTCTCAGAGCATAAGATTTTGGATATTCTTTTAAATTGTTACATCGTCTTAAATCCAGTTGCGCTAAACATGGAAGTTCCCCAATGTTGGAAGGCAATTTTTCCAACTTAAAACAAGCCAACAAGTTGAAATCTTTTAGTGAGAGAAGTTCTCCTAAGCTGGAAGGCAAGGTCTTCAAGTTCGTGCAACAACTTAAATCTAAATGTGTTAAATTAGTAAGCTTCCCAAAGCTAACAGGCAGTTCCTTCAGTTC
Organism: Thuja plicata; assembly: GCA_018584345.1. Taxonomy (NCBI): domain Eukaryota; kingdom Viridiplantae; phylum Streptophyta; class Pinopsida; order Cupressales; family Cupressaceae; genus Thuja; species Thuja plicata. The sequence goes on from MU226704.1 coordinate 2,033,721, forward strand.
AAGGCAACCGGACAATTGCAACTCTACTAAACCGCTAAGGTCCCCAAAGCTTGAAGGCAATTCTTTCAGAACATATGACTGCAGGCTCAACCTCTTTAACTGACTGAGTTGCCCAAAGCTAGAAGGCAACTCTTCCAATTTCCAGCAGCTTTCTAAATTTAAAACCTGCAAAGACTTTAATTTCCCAAAGCTTGAAGGAAGTTCTTTTAAGTTAACACACTCTGCTAGATTCAAATCTTTTAGAGAACACAGGTCTCCAAAACTTGTGGGCAATTCTTCCAATTGCTCGCAACCAGTTAAAATCAGCTCCAATAAAGAACGTAATTGCCCAAACGATTTTGGTAATTGCTTCAAAGACCTGCCACCACAGATGCTCAATTTACATAATGAAGTGTGTCCGCATACCTGCTCAGACAGCTCCTGCATTTTATCCCATTCATCTAATATCAAAACCTTCAGGCCAGTTAACTGATGAAGCCAATCGGGTAACTTCGCGAGACTTGTCAGTTCTTCTAAATCCAGTTCTTCTAGGAAAGAATTTTGGATGACGTTGGCGGGCTTGCACTCCTGCGAGCTTGCAGATTCCTCAGACTGTGCAGTGGCTTTCATCACCCGTAACCTCTTGGGTAACTGCATCCATATTAAGATTGAGTTGTAAGGAATTTTCCCCAAATCTAGACATTTAATTATACATAACAAATTACATGAAATAGGGAGGGACTTGCCTTGCACACAGTCGCACCATCCTTAAAGACAGGGCCGTGGAACACAGCCAACCGCTCAAGGGACTCCAAATTCACTGGCCATAGACCAGACATGTCGCCATCTAGTCGGAGAAATCTCAGCTCTTTGAATTTGGGTGTCTTTTGGCCTGACTGTGATACATTTATCTTGTTCCCCAAGGCCAGAACTCTCAGGGAATTTTTCATTGAAAAAATGTGCTTCTCATCAAGTTCGTACGCGGCTTCGGTCTCCTCCCTGCTAAGCCAAACTCCTTTAATTTTTTCGAGCCTCTGCTTAAACATGATATATTTCATTAATGTTAGCACTCCATATTACACTTCTTCCTGTACTCGTATACAAATGCAACGACATACCTGATTGTCGCATACAGCATCAAGCCATGATTGCACATCCGTAATTCTATTGGATTCTGACATACTCTGCCCTTTTGCTCGGATGATATCATGAACAACCACGTTGCCTTTGTCGGACATCTTGAACAAAGCCGCCTCTTCAAGATGTGTGACTTCCTCTGCTCCAACTATGTACTCCACATGGCGTCGACTCCAGTTTGCAAAGAAACAACATATATCCAAAAATGCTTCTTGCGTAGACGGCTCCAGCTTATCATACACAAAAGTAACTAGGCGTTGGCTCAGATTTTCTTCTTTGATAACTGTTCCCCTCTCCAAAGCTTCAATTATTTGAGTACATCTGTCGACCATGTAGTTCTGTTTGCGCAAACGAGCACCAACGATTTCTAGGACTAATGGAATCCCAGCGCAAATCTCCAGGGTTTTTTCCATTTTGTCTCTGTCTTTGGAATCATCAGGATCGAAGTCTCCCAACAAAATTTGGCGCGCCTCTTCTCGGGGTAGAGTATCCACGATATGCTCGTGACGCGTAAGGCCGGCGTCAATGAGCATATCAGTTTCAGCCAAATTTCGAGTTGTGACCAGTATTCTGCTCTGCTTCGGAAGGCCTGTTAAGCGTTTTGGGAAAAGCTCTTGCAAGTCTTCTGCGCGAAGAGCGTTGTCAATAAACAGAAATACTGGCTTGTTTCCGGCTACTTGGAAAGCGCTGATGAGATGATCCCGACCCTCTGCACTATTTCTCAATGTTAAATTCCTGTCATAAGTGAATGCTGGGAAGGCATCTTTCAATATCTGCTGCTGCATACATTTTATGTCATTCTTGGAGCGGTCTTCTTGGATTTGAACTCCGCAATAGTTGTAATCTGTGAGATCTAAATCCGCAATAGCAGCAGTACCGAGGGTCGTTTTCCCTATGCCCCCAAATCCATATATAACTACTGCCAATGGCGACTTATTTTGAGTTTTTATGTCCAGCAACTTCTTTACTTTCTTCTTCTGCCCTTCGATGCCGACTGCCGATGAGCCCACAGAATAATGTTAAGCAAATAACAGCACCTCTAAATGGTGATGTAAACTTGACATGTAAATACGGTTTAAAATTTTGGTCAAGGAGGGTTTATTTATATTTACCTGCATGATCTGGATAATTGGGCTTTGATGAAGGGAAGGTAACAGGCTGCTGATGATGTATTTGAATGGCTACTCTCAATGTAAGATCCTGATACACTAGATTTATTTTCGATTGTAGACTGGCCAAGCTTCTCGAGTCCACGGAAGCCTTGAAAAACCTGGAATACACACAATTTCAATCAGAATAACCACACAAAAATGATAATAACACTAATAGAACTCACATTAAATTCTAGTATTTAAGCAGTGCAGACATTTTACCTGAAAAGTGTTCCAGATTTTAATTGAGAAGCGCACATCATGGATCCTTCAACAATAAATACAATTGCTTCGCTCAATATCTTATATTCTTGTGGCATATCGTACTTCAACTTTCTTATATGCCCAGCAAGCTTACTCATTTGTCTCAAGAGTTCTACGCATTCACTGCGGTTATCAGAAATTTGACCAATCTGCTCTAACAAGAAAGCCACAACCGACAACCCTGCAACCACCCAATGCACCTTTCCCACTTCTTGCAATATTTTTGCTACAGCTTGTCTGGTTCCTTCGTCTCCCTGTTAATACAACCACCGTCAATTCCAAGTCCTTGCATACAATTTCGATACGCTGTTAAGCAATCAACAAAATCGAAATAAGCCGTTACCTTCTCCTGCTGAACATGCTTATTCAGAAATTCAAGGAACGCAGAGCCACTTTGTAGAAAGGAGGTCCATATCGATTTCGCTCTATCCTTGAGTGTATCAGAATAAGTTTGCGCGCTACTGCTTCTCTGCAACGTCTTCTCTTGTGTAGGCTGCATTGAAACAATCAGGACAACATTGAGAAAAAACGGCAAAGAATTGAACATTTCTTATGATTACGGTTGAAGCTAAATCACTGCCATACTAACCCTGTTTAGAAGAGAGTTCAAGAGCTGGTCGATGAGATTGATCAAATGGTCAACCTCGCCTGCATCGTTGATCTTTTCAAAATGGCTGATACAGTCTTCCAATGTGGGTAGCTGCGTCGGAGCAGGATCCGACAGCGGTGGCTTACTAGGTAACTCCGACTGCTCAATGGGGTACCCTGCTGGCGGCTGAGCGAGAGGCGGCTTAGCTAGAGGTTCAGGCGTAGGCGGGGGCTGGGTTTGGGCTGGGGGTGGGTTTGGGTTTGGAATGTGGGGCTGGGGCTGAGCTTTGGGTGGTGGCTGGCTTGGGACCGGGTCCTGCATCTCGGGCTGGGTTGGTTTCTGGGCTGTTGCATTGGGCTTCTCAGGTTCCGTGGTCTTGGGCTTGGAGAAACAGCAGCCCATGGTAGGTAAATGCAAGCGAGATGAGATAAGTGTTTCTCAAGTTTAGACGAGAGCACTGAATGCTTTATAGGTTGCCTATCTCCTCACGCTCCATATGCTTACTTCACATAGTTTTTTTTTGTCCCGAACGAAGTTATTCTTCGTCTTTTCTGGTTCGAAGTCCAGGAATATCTGAAAGCTGTCGAAAGAAATTTCAAGGATATTATTTGGCCTTTCACAGCTCTAAAAAGAATATCAGATAACCCTTCGTAGGCGCTAGGAATAAAATCAAATAAAGATCATTGTTCCGCAAAGATTGGGACTCCTATTTTTGTGTTTTTATTTAGAAACATCATCTTTAAGGTTTTGGTGGAAGCATACACTATCGAAAATGTTTAGTGGCGGAATTATTGTTCTAGTTATGGTTTATGGTTTGGAATTAAAAGGGTAAGAGTTCAACAATGAGGTCTTTATGAGGGGACTTGGGTTCTATTTTTTTTTAGGAAAGGGATGTTCCATAAGAAATTTTTTTGGGGGCTAAAGGATTATTTGGAATCTTTTTCTCCAAAATAGGAACCCCTTTTTAGGCCACAACTCTATTTTTAAGGAAGCCCCCCTCAACTTTTTGTGGCACAATTTGTGGCGCTGGTGACTCCATAGATGATAATGTTTGCTACTTAATTTTAAGCAGTATTTTAAATATTATTTTTAAAACAAATTTTTAGTCATTTTTATTGCAAATAAATCTGATAACAAAATTGTAGGCAAATAAAAAGGAGATAAGGAAAAAATGGTGAAGACATGTGTCACTTTTTCCAATAAGCAGTTGCTGCTTATTTCTAGCCCCTTCTTTTTCCCACATCTTATTTTCATTTGCTAAAAAATAGCTGCTTCACAAAAATAAGAAAAGATTGTAAATTTTCCTTTTCCTAGAGTTTTTATTTTGCATGGGAACACACTGCTCCTTAAATTTAAGTAGAAAATTTATTTAAGCAGCAGCATGGGGACATGATATAAGTGTTCAATTAGGATTAAGATTAGAATTCACTTATTTTAATTTTGGTAAGTATTATTATTATATGATAAATAGTAGAACTAGCAATCGCACCTTAGGGTGCAATGGGGTACACCGAAGAGATATTGAAGGTGAATTGGGGAGAAAATATTATTTTGTAGCTAATGAAACTGTAAAAATAATGCAAATTACAAGTGTTGTTAACATAAGTAAGTGAAGATGATTTTCATGTCAAAGAAATGCATTGTACAATGGCATATTAGAAACCTTCCAGGATAGAATGTTGTGGTTATAAATTTCCCCTCCTTGGCATCTTCCAAAGTATACTTGGCAAGATCATTCAGATCGTCTACCTTGTTTGTATCATACAGATTGAAAAGTTTGTGTAGAGAAATCATTCAATTCTATATTTTAGCTGCACAAAATCTGCCTATCATGTGAAAGAAAAACAATGGCCCTTCCATTTTAATTCAATTTTTTGTCACTGTCATGTTAGCCAGTAAGTCCTTGAAAGTAAAGTTGTATGTTCAGGCGAACATCCTACAAGTTTGAAGAGTTGGTTTATGAGTTGGAAGAAATAAAATTTGTGATGCCCTCCTTTGTCTGTGTTGTAATCCATGCCTATTTTGACTGTTTTCAAGTACACATAACCTTCATAGTATCTCGTTTGTCTATTTATATTGAGAATAAATGTGTGGAAATTTTGAAGTGATAGAGCCACGCCTGCCAGTTTCTGCAAGTAAAGACTAGTTAAATTAGGTCAAGTTTTGAATAATCATTTCATATAAAAACTCAACTCTTCCATAAAGTGTCAAATTGATATAAATTGATAATGATTTATATTTAGTTTAAATAACATAATATTTTAAAACAATAGTTTCATTAAAAAAATTGCTTTTGACTTGCAGAAGCGACCATCAGATGTTGGCCCCAATTTGAAAACTACAATAAATTTCACAAAGTTTGATAATACCTGCATAGAATTGATTATGCATTATAAACTTGAGTGGAATATATAAAATAAGGTGAAGCAGAACCCCAGCAAGGAATCAGGTTGCATTACACCTTAGTACAATACAGCCTCCTTGGAAGGTTCCCAAGTATTCTTGGCAACATCCTTTGGATCCTCTGCCTTCTTTCTACTATATAGAATAGGCAAATGATTAACAAATAAACTCTCCAAAAGCATGGACAAAGAAACTCAATGTAAGTATTTATTTAATGACAATTATTCAACTATTGAAACCATGGAAAAAGAAACTCTAAAAGCATAACATGCACATTGTGCTTTATTTGGTAAGGAAAAGTAAAACTGTAGTTAAAACCTACCCATGCAATCTAAAAAAGATTAACAACATAAAACTAAAATCATGCAAATTACAATTGTTGTTAAGAAAACTAACTGAAGATGATTTTCATGTCAAAGAAGTGCATGGATTAACATCAACAGAAAGGTAGAGTCACAAAAAACCTAATGCAATCCATCTAAAGAATAGTAATATCGAAACAGAGTAAAAGAGAGTTCTCGTAATTTACCTATACGGACATTTGTGAGAGTTCTGGAGCTAATTGACCAAACTGCTTAAATAATCATAAATTCATCCACAACAATAGAGAATGCCCAGTTGTCCAAGAACAAATGATCGTTCACAATCAAGAACTCAGTTATCCAAGAACAAATGATTGTCACAATAAAAAATTGGTTGTAGTAGTTCCTACTCTCTGATATCCTGCAATATCAGACACCATTCACAGTAAGTCAGGCGATTCCAAGCATTTGAAAAACCAACCAATAACAAAATAACTTAATACAATGCTAAATACTAACTCAAAACCCAATAACTTAATACAATATATAATATTGACTTAAAAACCTACCTTTTGCTACAAATTTATCTCAATACAATATTGAATACTCACTCAAAACCCTACCTTTTTCTATAAATTCATCTCTACATACGAAGTATTAAATTTAATGAAATACAAGTAGAAGAGTACAAGCCAACAAGGGCAGAAACAAAAATGACCAATAAACAAATGCAAAATACCAAGATGGATGACAATGTCTGGAAGAGAACAAACCGAACTAAGTAAGTCATATGCAATGCAACATTTTGAAAACTGAAGCAAAAATATGACAAAATGAACTAACTTGAACATCATATTCATGATTTTTTTTGTTGGCGATTCGAGGTGCTGAATGGAGTAAACCAAAGTCTACCATCTGCAAGGAAATGTGGAAAATCAACGTGCACAAACTCACAAACATCATGCCCACATGATGCAACCACTCCGCAAAATAAGCATAGTCGTCTATCAGAAAATGTAAAAGGGAAAACGGAAATGGAGAGAAATGGCAATGGAGTTAAACATTAAATGCAAATACAATCAATATTATATGAAAGGCAAATGAAAGGTCAGAATTTTTCCAATCATCTTGCCACCATATTGAAAATTTCAAACCTTTGATGTTAAAGTGAAAATTTTTTCTTAAGAGAAGTTATGCCGAAGCCTTTTGCTACAAATTTATCTCAATACAATATTGAATACTGACTCAAAACCCTACCTTTTGCTGCAAATTTATCTCTGTAGACGAAGTATTAAATTTAATGAAATACAAGTAGAAGAGTACAAACCAACAAGGGAACAAACAAAAATGACCAATAAACAAATGCAAGTTACCTTGAGATAGAAGACAACGGCTGGAAGAGTACATATCGAACTATAAAATTCATATGCAACATAACATTTTGAAAAATAAAATAAAAATATGATAAAATGAACTAACCTAAACATCATATTTATGCTTTTTTTTGTTGGTGATTCGAGGTGCTAAATGGAGAAAACCAAAGTCTGCCATCTGCAAGGAAATGCGCAAAATCAGCACACAAACTTGCAGACATCATGCCCACACGATGCAACCACTCCGCAAAATAGGCATAGTCGACTACTAGAAAATGTAAAAGGGAAAAGGGAAATGGCGAGAAATGGCAATGGATTTAAACACTAAATGAAAATATAATTAATATTATATGAAAGGCAAATGAAAGGTATAGATTTTTCCAATCGTCTTGCCACCATATTGAACATTTCAAACTGTTGATGTTAAAGTGAATAGTTTTTCTTAAGAGAAGGGACGCCTTTAGCGTAATTAGGATTTGGATTAAGATATAAATATTATTTTTCAAAATATTTAAAATTAATATTTAATCTATAAATTTATATAATAAATTTATAATTTTCTAATTTTAATAATATATTTTTTCAAATGTAAATTGTCTACATATTTATATTAGTTATAATATTATGATAGGTACATAGAAAATATATATAACAGGACTCAAAAAGAAATGAGATGACTAAATGCAGGGCTCAATCAATAACCATAATTACATATCATGGCAGCAAAGCTCAACCACTTGACATTACCAAGAATAAAAAATTGTGACTGAGGTGTTCAAACCCTCTAAATAGTGAGGAGCAAGGCTCAAATCACAAGAACAAGTACACACAACATATAAAAATAGTAAGCCTAGAATTAAAAAGTAGTAGGAAAATTGCTAGTGTTCAAAACAAAACATCATCAACATAAGAAGAGCACAATTGACTTAAAAATTAAAAAGTAGGAAACAACAAAGAATTCCATAAAATATGTACAGATGGAGCTTCAAATAGCTAAATTATTAATTAGATATGTCAATTAAAGCAAAAATATGAGCGGAGAATATGTTCATCCAAGTCATACTTTAGTGACTAGTTATATGGATATATGTAGAAACTATGGATAAGATTCTTTAAGGTCATTGTTGTGGCCTCCAAGTTCTTGATTTGCTGCCAATAACTATTGATTACATAGGATACATGTCTAACCTATGCTTAATTTCACTGGAAAAAATTAGATTAAAATAGTTTGTTTTATTTAATAATATTAATCACTAATATTAAATTTATAAACTATAATCAAGATATTAATAGTTCTAATTAAAATAATTAGGGCCAAGAATAAGGATAGGATTCAATTGCAGGTTATTTTTTTCTAGCCCAAGGTGCACACAACAAGTTCCACATGAAATGGCAGAAGCTATTGAATTAGAAATAACATAGTTGTACTTAACATATTAGATTCGAACATAAATACATTGATATCTCTTGGCATATATCTTGAATAAATGTTTTTTGGCACATGCAAGCTAATTTATTATTTGGTGTCAGCATATAATCTAAAAAAGGTAATTATAGGGCACTAAGATTAAGAAACATCCAAAATTGAAGGCCTATGCTGTTTCATTCATATAATGAGGCATTGGAAGCAAATAAAATGCACCTTTTAATAATATTTAGGTATATATAAAAATAATTAATAAATAATTTAATTAAGTTAAATAAAGAAATTCTTTTGAGAGATATATTTTGAATCTAAAACCAAAATATATAATATAATGAAAATAAAATTGGATTCTTAATGATTTAGAGTGGGGCTTAAATTTGACCATCGTAAAAGGTATGTAGGTTGTTGTTGGAGTGTTACGAATATATGAACCATCATTTTTAATGCCCCAAAATGATTACATTCTTGCATGAATTCTATCTGCATATCATCTACCCTTTTGAAACCCTTATTTATTTTTCATGCATGCTCATTCAAATGACTAACAACTTCTTGGACCCTCTTTGCTACAATCTGAAACTTCTTGGCTCCATTTTCATCATCTTTGGCATACTCCACACACTCCATTATTGCAATTTTTTTTTCAATATGTCTACTCTCAAATCTACACATTGGCTTCACAATCTCACTTGGGCTCTCTATTCTCATAGGGGAGTCTCTCTCATATCCTTTTTGTGTCATAGTATGAATATTATCTCTTATCTACTTCTTTTACTCGCACTATTATTATTCCTCCTTCTTACTTGGTTATCTATCATTGAATATATCATGTCCAATGATTGTCTGCGGAGGTGGGATCACCAAAGAGGGTGTTTGACTACAAGCCTCTTTATGTCCATAACCATCTTTCATCTTTATTTGTGTGCATGTTTCCATGGTAGGTTCGTGAGTTCAAAAGCTTTAATTGGAACATGTTATCAACCATCAAATCATGTTTAAGTATCTCTATCCTTCTCCTTCATTTCATTTACTCATAAAATGATCATAATGTAGTAAATATTTCATTTTGTTTTATCATTTTTAATAGATAGTTTTAATATATTTAGTTTATTATCTTTCCTTTCATTTCATGCATTTAGACTAGTTTTACTTCATTCGTTAATGCTCTCCTTATTCACCTTTTTTGCAATTTCATAGATTAGATATCGGTTACACTTATTTTTATTTTATTCCTACTAAGTTCATACTTTGTCCATAGGATACACCAACACAGTGTGCTAGTATCCAATATACACACTATAGTCATCTAGCCATGCTTCTATCAAAGATAGAGAGCTTGCAGACCTGAGGTTTTAGTTGTCTAAGTTGCTCTTTCATTTTATGCAATCGGAATATTTTAATCTTTCTGTATGTTATAATTAATTATCATTTAATCAACTAGACTAGACTTGGACACATAATTAAATTTATAATCAAATATCAAGACCAATGCATTTGACCATATTCATATCTCATCAAGACAACCAAGTAAAATTTCTTCATCTTCTATCTGATCTCCCTAAGACTCCTAGTTAGCAATGTGAGGTGGTGCGAGGAAATTTTGTATCCCTTGAGGATTTAATCAGCCTCTTTGTAGGTGCATTATTTTTATCCCCACATTTTGACACACCCAACGTGAACGTTCCTTGGATAAAATATGGATTTGGTGAAGCTCTTTGAGCTTTACATCTTAGACAGTAATATAATTTGTTATGTGAAGGTCTCCAAGGCATGGTGTCCCTCTTGATTGGTATACTTTGGCTAGGCTAGGATTTTTTTACCAAAAACATTGACGTGAATGATCTAACTGTAATCCAGTTCTTCTTAGGGCCGATCCTTGGACTTACTACTTCTCCAAAGTTCGGATCTCATCATGCTAAACCTAATAGTTTTCTACTCGAATATCCTCTTTTAGTTTCTCATAATTCATCTTTCATAGTTGAATTCAATAAGATCCAATTCTTAGAAGATAATCTAAATAAATTTGAAACATTCCTTTCGACTAATGGTGCCCATTCTGAAGAAAATGATTTCATCTATAAATTATGAGAGTTTTTGGTGGTGGACAAAGGTCTCAAAGTGCTCTTGAAAATAGGAGAGATAGTACACAAGAACATACCTCTCCCTCCTCGTAACCAATAGGGGATGCACTTGGGTCTTACCAGGGAACAAATAGATATTACTATGCCCAGGGAATTGGTGCACATGGTAGAGACTTCCATTAGTGCTGCCCCTAGAAGTGGTACTTATAGTCCTAGTATCATAATAAATAGGAATGCCTTCGGGTTTGGTTTGTAAAATAACGGGGTTAACTTTTTTGGCAATGATGGAGGAACTAAACATAGAGGATCATCTACCTTGCCTGGAGTTAGAGTAAATCCTCATCATCCTCGTCCTCCAAATAACATAGTTCTAAATACCATATTACAAAATATGGGTCAACTGCAACAATAGCTAGCCAAGTTGTCAATTGCAACCAAGTAGATCTCTTTGGCTCCTTTCTATCAGTGCACCTCATTAACTATATAATTTTTGAATGTTCTATTGCTATAGGAGTTGAATCCCTCAATTTAAAAAGGTATAGAAGTGACGAAGATCCTCTGGTGCACATCGATTCCTTTCTAACTCAGTGCAATGATTATCACACCATGTATTACGCATTTTTCAACCTATTTTTTAGATCTCAAAAAGGGACTACCATGAATTGACATAGTTCCCTTCCATATTATTCTATTGGGTCATTTGATTATTTGAAGGATGCTTTCCCAACTCGGCTCCAAGATAACATTGGAAACAAGGTTACTATATCTAACCTTGTATATTGCAAGCAAAAAGTGAATAAGAAAATAATGAATTTCATCTCATGCTATTAGTCCATCTCTACAAGAGTGCCTTATGCCCCTCATAATGTGGATCTCTAGAGGATGTTCATTGGTAACTTGTAACTGACCCTAAGGGAGAAGTTTTCCTAGAACATATATTAGAACTTCACTTGTCTCTGTAGTCTGCTAACAGATTATCAACACACCATAACTTAGTTCAAGGATTCTTCCTCGAACAGTTATGGAGAGCCTCCTACATCTAGTGGATCTTGAAAGAATAGGGTTGTGGCCAATGTTATGGAATTATCAAAACCTAGTGCCAAGAGGAATTAATTAACAATAGACCATCATAGGAGTAAAACATTCACTAGAATTGCAAATTCCTATGCCAGTATCTTGTAGAAGTTACTCAAGGGTAACTTCATGACTTTTCCAAAGATCATACCTCTTCTTGATAATTTTTCTATCCCTAATGGCACAATAGATCCAAGTTCTGTTAAAACCATTGTGTGCATGGTCATGATACTGATAGATGTGTACATCTTCGACACTTGGTATGTGACCACATCAATAGTGTGTCATCAAGGTGAAAAAGAGGAGGCCTAAATAAAAAAAGCATGTCGATAAGACAAGAAAAAAACTACAGATCTACACTGATCATTTTCCACCACATTCGTCCAACTTCATCATAGATTCATCTTTATCTCCTCTATTACTAAGTAATAGTCTATATATGAACATGGTGACTATCTCTCCTATTTCCCTGCAAGCCAAGAGAGTGTCAGAATTGACCATATCTTTCACCCCTATAAAGGAGAGTTCTTGTAGAAATCATATTGTACCCTATATGTCTCGGCTTCCATCAATGGCATCGTAATCATTATTGTCTTGGTGGACCCCTCATGCTGAGTTGATATTATGACAAAGACAGTCCTCTTTGTGAATGACTTAAATCAGGGGAAGTATGATGAATGTGATGCCACCACAAGTACGCATGATGGAATATCCTTGCCTCCCTTGAGATAAACCACATTGACAATTTAGGTAGGACCCAAGGTGTATTTTAAAATTTTGTTTTGATTCCCAATTCAGACCTATTCAGGGTCAAGCTAGGTACCCCACACTTGACCTCCATGGAAGTGGTCCCTTCGATAATCCACAAATGCATAAAGTTCATGCGTGGAGGGATTATCCACATAGTCCATGATACTAGATATCATTCCCTAATATTCTATGGGGGCTTTAGCCTCGATCCTCTCTGGCCTACTCAAATTGGGCCCCTGCATCCCTTACAAGATGTTGCATTCCTTTCTTATAAAGCATAAAAGGCTAGGAACATGATCTTGCGATCTATGGAATCTTCAAGTGTCCAGTCCTATCATGAGGCTCCACTTGCCTCCTCCTCTTCTCCTTTTTCATTAGGGGCTTAGGGGAGGCACATGCCCCATGGGAAACCCACTCACCAACCGAAGATTATGGAGCCTTCCATGGTGCCTTCTATTCTTGGGTCCACATCCCATATAGACAAAGGAAATACACCCATGTTGCCTAAGCCCAAGGTGTGCTTTCCTCCCGCCATGCCTATCATTCTAGGAATTCCTCACCCTACCCTTTATGGTTAGGGTAAGAAAAATCACAAGATTGTGCAATCTCCCCCTTGCACCTACCTTCTATTCCCCATGCTTCCCATAGGGAAAATAGGGGAAGACCATTTATGATTCATCTATAGCACCTTCATCTATCAGACCTATTCATCGATTCATCTTTGGAACCAACTTCTATCGAAGCACCAGGGACCACCTTAGAAACCATACCATTGTAGTGTTGAACTCTAACCCTCTATGATCAATATTGGGAAGATGCTAATCTATTGATGGATGGCCTTGAGGGTTGGAACCACTTCTACATCTATAGATTAGAGTGGGCTTGTATGTGTTACCTAGTGCTTCTATGCTAATGTCATTCCCTCCCAGAGGACCCTTGTACAGTATTGGTACCTACAAATAGGATATTTTCTATCATGCACTTCTTCTATTTGTTGTCTATTTAATCTATTTTTGTAATCTTAATTTTTGACATTTGGTGATGATGCAAAGTGTATGGGGTATTTAGGCACCCCTACCATGTTTACCCAATTTTTTATTTTATTTTTTCTTCATGTGCATTACTTTAGATTCAAGACTAGGTTGGTAGTGATGAAATATCCCCTAAGAATACATGTATATCTAGGATTTTGTGTTAATATGCCAATTCCTTAGATCACCCTATCCTTGTGCAAGATGTTGTGGAAACATGTGTCACCCATTAGAAAGTGACATTCACTTATAACATCTTGTATGCTACAAGGCCACCTCATCTTGTTCCTTCCCTAAAATAATCTATGCTCCCCTTTGAGTAGCATAGCCCATCCTAAGGGGGGGCTTTGTTATCTATAGCCCCTTTGAGTAACAAGATGCATCTTTTAAAATTTTGAGTAATGAGATGCATCTTGTTACTCAAAGGGGCTATAGATAACAAAGCCCCCCCTTAGGATGGGCTATGCTACTCAAAGGGGAGCATAGATTATTTTAGGGAAGGAACAAGATATGATATCATGTATTGAAATAAAAAATTTTAAAAAAATAAACATGTCATGAAATATTGCAAATTTAACTTAAATTATAACATCGAAAATAAGATTTACACCTGTGTATATGGTGGCACCTCATAGTACTCAGAATCCCTACCCTTGATCCTATCAACAAAGATATCAAGATTTTTTGTGTCGGGTCCAAGCTCAACTCTGCATCTGCAACATAAGTAGTCGACACACATCCCTCTAATCATGAATGCAACTGAATAACCAAATGAGATGGCATGGAATTTGTATCATCATGTGTGAGAAAATCTAGGTAACTCATAGCGGTTAGGCTAAAGTCAACATCATCAAGGAAAACATATGAGAAATGATGCCCTGCACTCACTGAAGGGTCTATACATTGTGCCTCTCCCTCTGCAGCAATAGAGTAGTCTCTAGGTGGATCCTCATGGGCACTATCACTATGGCCACAATATAGGTGATGAGAAGGATGTGGTTGGGCGTATCTGACACTACCCACACGAGCTCTAACATCTGATATGGTGATATCATGCTCTACTACTATAAATGCATATGCATCCAAAAGATCCTCAACCAAACTAGTTAATCTGACCCATGTCATGTCTCCTCTAAGTCCCTCTAGGCTGGAAAGTGAAGGGATGCCTGCTGCACCATATATCTCATCTGAGGTCCTGCTAGAGGATGCCACACCCAATGATCTAGAGTTTTGTCAAGACATCAAATATTGGCCAAGATGATCACTCGATATGGATGTGACAATTGCTACAATGTCCCCCACACTATCAATCACACCTCAAAGCTAGGTGCTATGAACTACATCATCTACCACAGGACCCAATGAGGGAGCTATAAAAGGTACCCTCTAACCAACAATGACCCTGTGTACTAGCCTCTAACAATCAACTCGAAAAGAATCTCTATCAGCAAGCCTAGCATGTCCCTATCTTAAATGTGCTGGAAAACTAGTGTAAATAGTTACTTTCCCTAAATGAACCTCAATAAAAAATTTTGTGCAAAATATAAAGGAATTTGGTCATGATTTGGATAACAACCATGGGAAACTAGAAATCATGGGTATATCAATGTTGATATAGCAACATCCTGACACTTGGTAACTTGATATCGCTTCACATAGTGTAAATCTGCATAAGAAGGGAAAGCTTCCCCTTTTAGGGTCGCTTTAGGCACTAAAGATTGTACCTCCTAAAGAGAAAGACTGGATTCAACCTCTCGTCTCTTCCTCTCAAGTATGGCCTCTATTGCGTATGGTGTGTAGGGAGTGGTACCATGAATGTCATCTCTAATACTAATCAAGCTAGAAAGTATGAATTGACATGTGCTCTTATAGACACTAGAGCTAGTGAGATTGTTTATAGAATCTTGCAATCATTCAATTTCCCTATTATTCCATGTAAATAGTTCCCAAGCGGGAATAACCGCATTTGCCATGATGTCTAATAATATCTATATCTATATATGTGTACCTGAAAGATTTTATTTACCGTTAAATTAAGTCTACATATATATGCTTTCCTAATTTAATCGAAAATAAAATGAAAGTACATTTTGCAAAAGTATTGAACTAAAATCAATTATATAAGTTACATTTAAATGTAAATAAACGTGCACTACATATACATGTGTGCACTTACACACACACACATGCATATATACATATGCACATACATGCATATATAAGTTACCAAGATCCTAAATACATGCATATGTATATATGTACATATATACATGTATATATATCTGTGTACATATATACATTCATATATGTATGCACACACACACACATATATGTGCACATGTATATATGTATGTATACATATGTGTATATATACATATAAATACATATACACACACAAAAATATATGTGTGTGTGTGTGTGTGAAACAATAAGTCAAATAAAATTAGAAGGTATACATAGTGAAATACCTCTGAAAATGACGTCTGAAAGTCAGATGCCCCACTTTCCGCTCTACCAAAACACTGACCAGAACTCATGTAAAAATGATGGTGTCGACAGGTTAAAACCCCACCAAAATCGTAACAACTTACTTTCAATCAAAAGTAAGTTACGATCAAAAGTAACTAAATACGATTTTTAAATTACTTTCGATCGTAACTTACTTTCAATCGAAAGTACAAAATTTCTTTACTTCCAATCGAAAGTAAGTTACTTGTGATTGAAACTATTGGGTACCTTCTATCGAAAGTACCCAACTAAATCCGCCCCCTTCACCAATTTTGGGAGAAATTGCTTCCTCCAAAAAATTGTTACCCACTATTGTCGGTTCACCCTAGGCCATTCACATTGAGGATTTACAAGGGAAAGCAACTACAACATTTAACAACATTCCAGGCAAATTTTTTGATAAGATGAGAAGAATCACATACGAACAAAAATAAATTACAAATATTGGGTATGACCACAAAACCTTAATTGCTTTCTTGGTGAAAGATTTTCCTCCAAATTCAATATAAGCATATGTAATGGTCTTCCCCTACAAACATGTTTTTAAGTAACAATAAAGTAAAATCACATAGTAACAATCTTATCTTTAGATAAAAAAAATTAAAAAAATTCGAGTAACAATAAACTGGAATGGGAATACACAATAACCCAAGAGATCTAGTTGTATATGGCTAAAGGTTTGAAAGGTAAAACCCAGTAATATGCAAGTGATACCACCCATCTGTAATGTACCTTATGAACCAATCAAAAGTACAAATGTTAGGGCAACAACTTGAAGGAATGCCTTTACCTATGCCCTTGCAATTATAGTTGTAGATTTGGATATGTTGATGGTAAATTTGTGGGTGAGGCCTTTTTTTTTCTACTGGTTCTCACTAGTAATTTCTACCATCATCTTCTATTCTTCGGAAAATTTTCTGAAAGATTGACCCCTCTCTTCTTCAGCTTCAATCATAGTTTCATTTATGAAAGGGGAAGAATTGAAGATTTTAATATAGTTATAGGGAAATATAAATCGATGAGCTTGATAAAGAGCCTACGTGCAAATGAGACGTTTACTGATATGCAAAATGCCACAAGAAACCCTTGGCAACATACACGTACCTGCAGACTGACACGACTACCAACGACCCTATTTTCTACCCAATTTTCTCACGGGGAAAATGAAAATACCATCGAGAAAAAATAAGAGAGCCAATTGGGAAACAAAAATTAATATCCAAAACTTCATTTTAATAGAAAATAGTGCCCTGACCATAGTATAAATGGGATTATTTGCAATTTGCCCAGAGTTTCTGAGGCAGCAACTAACATAAAAAATCAGTTCGAAAACATTAGTCACCACCATTAGAAGGCAGCATTGAACAATATATACAATTTTTAGCTTCATTATATTTTATGTTTCTTCGAAATATAATGATATAAAAATACATTCTAAATTCAATATTAATATAAAACTTGTGATTAAGTTAAAAGAAAAATATATGGAGCATATCATTATCCACAAACTGTCGCTCAATAAAAAAACTCTTTTACAAGTTCCTTCCAGTTGCGGATTCTAAACAATTCTCTATAAAATTATGATAAGGAAAACAAACAGGAAAAATTCCCCTTTTCGAAGGGCCCACCGACGACGTTGTGAAAATTGTGAGAATATATTAAAGAACACAAGCTGATATCATGTACATACATATTTCTTGAAATACTGCGACTCTGATTAGAAGATAAGTACAACATTAGTGCTTGAAATACTGCGATTCTGATTAGAAGATAAGGACTCGATGTGACTTACGTGGCCCGGAAGCCAAATGGTTAACCGCTGATTTCTTTTTTTCAAGGGAGAAAATTCAGGACATTCTTTCAAACTGTCACATCTTCTTAAATCCAATTGTGTTAGACATGGAAGATCGTCGATGTTAGAAGGTAATTTCTCCAACAGAAAGCAAGCTGATAAGTTCAACTGTTTTAGTGAACGAAGTTCTCCTACGCTGGATGGCAAGGATTTCAATTTCATGCAACTACTTAAATCTAAATGTGTTAGAGAAATAAGCTGCCTAAAGCTAGCAGGCAATTCCTTCACTTCCAGACAACCGGATAATTTTAACTCCACTAAAGAGCTAAGGTTCCCAAAGCTAGAAGGCAATTCTTTAAGATCATATGACTGCAGGCTTAACTGCTTTAAGCAATGCAGCTGCCCAAAGCTAGAAGGCAATGCTTCCAATTTCCAGCACTTTTCTAAATTTAAAACCTCCAAAGAGGTTAACTTTCCAAAGCTTGAAGGAAGTTCTTTTAAGACAACACACTCTGCTAGATTCAAATGTTTTAGAGAATTAAGGTCTCCAAAAGTTGAGGGCAATTCTTCCAATTGCTTGCAGCCTGTTAAGATTAGCTTCTCTAGAGAATTTAATTGCCCAAAGGATTTTGGCAGATTCTTCAAAGAAACGCCACAACTGATACTCAGTTTACATAATGAAGTCCGTCCACATACCTGCTCAGACAGCTGCTGCATTTTATCCCATTCATCTAATATCAAAACCTTGAGGCCAGTTAAGTGGTGAAGCCACTCGGGTAATCTCTGGAGACTTTTCAGTTCTTTTAAATCCAATTCTTCCAAGGAAGAATTTTGGGTGACGTTGGAGAGCTCGGAGTCCCGTGACTTTGCAGATTCTTCAGATTGTGCAGTGGCTTTCATAACCCGCAAATTGTTGGGTAACTGCATCCATATTGTAATTCCATTGTTAGGAGTTTTTCCCAAATCGAAACAAACAATTAAGCATAATAAATTTCATGAAATGGTGAGGGACTTACCTTGCAAAATGTCTCACCATCCTTAAAGATAGGACCATGGTACACCGCCAACTTCTCAAGAGACTCCAAATTCACTTGCCATAAACCAGAGATGGCGCCACCGGCACCTAGCCGGAGAAATCTCAGATCTTTAAATTTGGGTGTCTTTTGGCCTGACCGTGACACATTTATCCGGTTCCCCAAGCCCAGAACTCTCAATGAGTTTTTCATTGAAAAAATGTGCTTTTCATCGAGTTCGTATGCAGTTTCAATATCCTCCCCGCTAAGCCAAACTCTTTTTATTTGCGCGAGCCTCTGCTAAAACATGGTATGCATCATTAATACTAGTACTACACTATACATTTCTACTCTGTACTAGTATGTACAAATGGAAAGGCATACCTTATTGTCGCTTACAACATCGAGCCAGGATTGCATATCTGTAATTCTAGTGGATTCAGACATACTTAGCCCTTTTGCTCGGATGATATCATGAAGCACCACGTTGCCTGTGTCGGACGTCTTGAACAAAGCCGCCTCTTCCAGGTGTGTGACCTCCTCAGCTCCAACAATGCACTCTACATGGTGGCGGCTCCAGCTAACAAAGAAGCAGCAAATATCCAGAAACGCTTCTTGTGTAGACGCTTCTAACTCATCATACACAGAGTTGACAAGACGTTTGCTCAGATTTTCTTCCTTGACATCTTCTCCTCTCTCCAAAGCTTCAAATATTTGTGTGCACCTCTGTACCACGTAGTTCTGCTTGCGCAAACGAGCACCAACAATTTCTAAGACTAACGGAATCCCATCACAAATCTGAAGGGCTCTTTCCACGTTCTCCCTGTCTGTGACGATGGCATTATCAGAATTGCAATCTCTGAACAAAATTTCGAGGGCATCTTTGTTGGAAAGATTACCCACTCTATGCTCGCGACGTTCAAGGCCGGCGTCTATGAGCATATCCGTCACACCCAGTTTTCGCGTTGTGAGGACCATTCTGCTCCGCTTTGCAAGGCCTGTTAAGCGTCTTGGGAAAAGTTCTTGCAAGTCTTCTGCGCGAAGAGCGTTGTCAATAAACAGAAATACTGGCTTGTTTCCTTCCATTTGGAAAGCTTTGGCAAGATGATCCCGACCCTCTGCACTATTTCTCAATGTAACATTCCTGTCATAAGTGTATGCTGGGAAGCAGTCTTTCAATACTTGCTGCTGCATAATTTTTATGTCATTCCTGGAGCGGTCTTCTTGGATTTGAACTCCGCAATAGTTGTAATCAGTCAGATCCAGCTAAGCAATAACAGCAGTGGCAAGCGTGGTCTTTCCTATGCCCCCAAATCCATAAATAACTACAGCAATCGATGACTTGTTTTCTGCTTCCATGTCGAGCAAATTCATTACTTGTTTCTTTTGATTTTGGAGGCCAACTGCCAATAAACCCACAGAAGAATATTGCGGTAATAACAACACATGTAAATGCCGAAACAGACGTCACATATATATATAGTTGACATTTTCGGTAAAAGAGGGTTTATATCTAGTTACCGGCATATTCTGGATTAATGGGCTTCCATGGAGAGAAGGAAATAGGTTGCTGATGTTGTATCTCAATTGCTACTCTCAATGTAAGATCCCGATACAGTTGGTCGATTTCCCGTTGAAGAGCCTTCAATCTTTCGGAGTCCACGGAAGCCATCAAAAACCTGTCAATAAAAATAACACTGTATATATAATGATACACTAATATAAGTCACATTAAGTTCGAATATTTAATCATTGTAGACATTTTACCGGAAAAGTGTTCTAGATTTTAATTGAGAAGCGCACATCATGGATCCTTCAACAATCAATGTAATCCCCTCACTCAATATCTTATATTCTTGTGGCATCTCATACTTCAACTTTCTTATATGCCCAGCAAGCTTACTCATTTGTTTTAAGAGTTCTATGCATTCACTGCGGTTATCAGAAATTTGACCGATCTGCTCGAGCAAGAAAGCTACAACCGATAACCCTGCAACCACCCAATGCACCTCCCCCACTTTTTCTAATATTAGCGCTACAGCTTTTGTGTTTCCTCCGTCTCCCTGTAATCAATATAGCCATCGTTATTTCCAACTCCTCGCAAAATAATTTCAAGATGCATGTTCAGTAGGAAATAGAAACAAAATAAGCAGTTACCTTCTCAACCTGCATGTGCTTATTGACAAATTCGAGGAATGCAGACCCACTTTCGAGAAAGGAAGCCCATACTGATTTCGCTCTATCTTTAAGTGTATCAGAATATGTCTTTGAACTAGTGCTTCTCTGCAACGTCTTTTCTTGTTTTGACTACATTTACAACCAGGACATCATTGAGTAAACCGCAAAAAGAAATTGATTAGGGTAGAAGCTCACACACTCCCATACTAACCCTGTTTTGAAGAGAGTGCAAGAGCTGGTCCATGAGATCAATCAAATAGTCAACCTCCCCTGCATTGTTGATCTTTCCGAAACGGCTGATACAGTCTTCCAATGTGGCTACCTGCGTCGGAGCTGGAACCGGCGTCTGAATTGGCAGCGGTGACTTACCAGGAGACTCCGAGTGCTCAACCGTTGGTTGAGGCGTAGGCGGGGCCGGGATTGTGTGCTGGGGCTTGGTTTGGGAGTTGGGTGACGGTGGGGTTCGTGTCTGGGCCTGGGCGGTGAGTGGCGGCGGGTTTGGGCTCTGGGGCTGGAATTGTGCAATGGGTGGCAGCTGATTTGAGGTCGGGTCCTGCATCTGGGGATTGGTTTGGGCCTGGGGCTGGGTTGGTTTCTGGGCAGTAGCCTTGGGCTGCTCAGGTTCCTTGGGCTTGGAGAAACAGCAGCCCATTGTTGTCAAATGCAAGCGAGATGAGATAAATGTTTCTCAAGTTTTGATGGAAGCATTGAGAGCTTTATAGGCTGCCTATCTTGTTACACTCCATATGCTTGCTTTACACATTTTCATTTTTCCGGATGAAGTTATTCTTCGTCGTTTTTAGTTCGTAGTTCAGGAACGTTTTAACAGCTGTCGATAGAAAAGTAAGAGCATATTATTTGGCCTTCAACAGCTGGGATAAGCATAAAGGACGAGTCTCAATGGTCCCAAGGAATAAAATAAAATAAAATAAAATAAAATAAAATAAAATTCTTCCCCAAAGATCCGAATTCCTATGCTTGTGTTTTTACTTTTTTCGACACAATCCTTTAAATATTGGTGGAAGCATATGCTACCGAAAAAACTAATGGGGATTGTTGCTTAGGGTAAGTGTATTTTAATTAAGGTTAAAGCTAGGATTCAGTTAGAATAGGGTTATAAATAAATTTTAGGTTTAGGATTGGGATTGGGATTCAAATATTTTATCATATTCAATTATTTATTATATATGTTCAATTTATAAATTAATATTAAAATTAATAATTTTAATCTTAATAATATTTAATTACACACACACACATTGAATTTATAATCTATAATTAAGATATTAATAAATCTAATCTTATTAATTAGGATTGGAGATAGGAATAGAATTCAATTACTATTTATTTAATTCTAGCCTAAGGTGCATATTTAAAATTGACAAATTTATAGATATATAAGCTAAGTTATGGTGGAAGCATATAATATTGAAAATGGTAATTGTAGCATACTAAGGTTATGAAACATGAAACATAAAAGATATTTTAAGTTTGAATAATATAATGAAGGACCCAAGAAAAGTAAAATGTGTCTTTCAATAACTTTTTAGGCATACATAACAGTAACGAAGTAATAAATCAATTAATTTAAACAACTAGGTCAGTTTGAAAAATATATTTCAATATATAATAAAAATAGATAGATAATTAAAACAAAAATATATTATTATTTTTTTGGTCGATAAAAGGCCAAGGCCCTTATAATTTTATTAATAATATTAAAAGAGTTACAAAATACTTCATTCAAACAAACAGGCAGGCACTGATAGGAAAGAACGGAGTCAAGAAAACCTCCAGTCTTGCCCGGGAACCACTGGTCCACTGAATACTTACAAGAATTTATAGGGGCATACCCCTATTTACATAAGAAAGAGGATGTAACCTCGAGATTTAAAATAAAAATTAACCATGTTCTAGATACATAGAGAATATTCTTGAACTTCCCTTATGGTCTCTTATACTTCTTATTAGTCACAATCTTTGGCTAAACTTTATATCTCTCTTAAAATTACTAAGAACTAGCCTTGTATTGTCAATTTTAAAGCTTCAGGAATCGTCTCCTTATCCAGTCTAGTACCCATACCTACAAAGTAATATTGTCCTTTCCTACAACTAATTTGTTCGAATACACAGAATCATTTTAAGAGACATTGTTCATGACTTCCTGTAAACTTGATTATACCTAATATCTTATTTATTGACAGACTAATCTCAGAATGTTTGCATAAAATTTCTTACCTTATAAAAGATTTGAATAATATCCTTATAAATGATTACTCATAAATCCGTTCTCTAATGATTAACTTATTATATCTATAATTGTTGATAGATTAATTCCTTCTATATTAAATGGAAATAGTAACCTATTTTTTGTTAATATTATGTTATTTTTATGTTGAGATTAAAATAAAGCTATATGTGATA
>MU226704.1:2057713-2084319 GCA_018584345.1 Thuja plicata
TATATATATATATATTCAGATACGCATCTTTTAAACCTTTAAAATTTTGGCCTTTTAACTATGCGCAAACTGGAT
Organism: Thuja plicata; assembly: GCA_018584345.1. NCBI lineage: Eukaryota > Viridiplantae > Streptophyta > Pinopsida > Cupressales > Cupressaceae > Thuja > Thuja plicata. Next base: position 2,057,789 of record MU226704.1, read on the forward strand.
TAATGAAGTAATCTCAACCAATTCAATAATCCGTAAATAAATCAATATGAAAACCGAATCCCATCCATACTAAACTCATAATATAACACAGTTAGCTCATTCCAAACATTCTAATATGAAGATACACACATTACATCCATAAACATGATATAGACCTGAGGATTCCTACCCTGAAGTCTTTATATATAAAAATGTATATGTACTAACTTTAGGATAAGAGATCATCATAATTTACCTACAGAATGAGAAATAGTTTAAATATATAGATCTTTAAATACTAAAAACTAAAACTATTAACCGAAAACATTGTCATTTGTCATATCATCCATTTTTGCAGAGAATCTAGTATTTGTATGTCAGAGACCCATTGTAAAATAGAAATATCTATTTTAAGAGTATTCGTTGTGTCAGTCTACTAATTTTGGCAAATAGTAAATACTTTCTACAAATTAGGATTAAAATAGTGTTTCTAAGATATATATAAACCTTTCAAATCAAAATATAGATATCATTTTAGTTTAAAGTAAAAATTATCTAATCCCTTAGCTTTTTTCTAAGAGTACTTAACATTTTACCAAATTATCCTACAAAATGTTAGAGCTAAATATCCAAATTTATCTAAGTAATTTACCTAACAAGAGTATTTAACTTGCCCCTACTTCTACTAATCTTCAAACTATTGGGGTTCATCCTTAATTTTATTTAAGATCACAATTTCCTCATCTGATTCCTCATCCTTCTTATTGCCTTCTTTTTTGCTTGGACTTTTGCACAACCATCCTTTCTTAACAAAGATTGGCATTATAGCTTGCAATGTCTCCAAACTAATCTGATTAAAAGAGGGGGGAACTAAGAAGCCTTCAACAACAAAATACTAGGTTAGCCATTCCGCCTCAGAGGATACCTTGATACGAGTCCAAATCAACAAAAAATGTAAACTACGCTTAATATTCCCCCAATTATTCTCAAAGGTGTCTAAATATTTGAACACTAAGCATGGTCTACGTGGTATGCTATTATTATGCTCAAGACATCCTATTTCAACATCCATATAATCTTCAGGGTAGGGTAGAGTTATATGAAATTGATACTATATACCACTTCTTCCATTCCTCCTAAATTTTTATCAATAAAGATCTTCCTACATAGTTCTATTGTATTAGCCTTGCTATTACCTGCCCTGAGAAGAAACGAAATAAAAACTCCTATAATCTCACAATTAGTGTGAAGAGTGAAGCTATAATCAAAATATGAATCTCCTAGAGCCAACTCCACTTCTCTTCTGGTCATGTCATCTGCTAGTTTCAAAATTCTACTCCATCTTTCTGGTTTGATGCTTCTAGGGAATGTCATATCCCTTTTATTCAAAGTATGGAAAGTCCTAACATTTGTATACATTTTCTTCCTGCTGACTTTTTGAAGTCGATCTAAATTTTAACCGTTAATGACTTCTATTCTTACCTTAAATAAACAAAGAATAATTCAAAAGGAAATCCAAATTAGTGTATTATAGCTCTCCTTGCTTCTCGGTTACTCAACTAAGACCAGAAGTTAGACGTATTAAATGATGATTGCTCGTACAGATTTTATTTAATCCATCTTTCAAGGCACTCCTTGACTTGAGTAATAAATATGATTGAAAATAGGGATGTATCATTCTATGATCTACCTCCACATGAAATCAATACAAGATTTTACCACCATAAATATTCCCTTAATAAATAAGCCATTATTATTAAATGTTCTAGATCCTAATCCCAAATAAACCCTTTCTTTTCTAAATGTAGCATATTGTAGCTGTCTCTTATTTTATTCTACCTGCTCTACTATTATTCAAGGATTTATATACTATCACATCTTCCTACCTAATATGTATAAAGCCACATGTGTTACTGCAAACATTATGCTGATGACAATTATTCAATTGTGTATTGTCATTGATGTTTACACAAATGTAGTGATGTTTACACAAATGTCTAATCCTCTCTGAGCACAGACAATGTATACCTAGTTCTCCCAGGCATTGAAGAAGACCAAAGTGATTTTTAGTTCTAACCGAGTTCACTCGGGTATTACAGTATTGGTCGGACATTACAGTGTTGGTGGGGGATGCAAGGGCATCATGACATAGGAAACATCTTGAAGATCCTAGAATATATATGGACGTATATGGTTATTGTAATATGGCTTAGTAAGCCTTTTTGGTGCCTTATTAATGTAATTGGGTGTGAGACTCAATTAAATCTTAGTAATCTAAGTGTCATAGACATAGAAGGTTGGTATAATCATGAAGTTGACAACTTCATTGTCAACTCCATGACACATTACTAGTTTAGCTCATATGGCAACTAGCTCTAAATATGTCATTTGAGTCCGTTGGAGCAATGGGAAGTTAGAAATTAGTTATGGAAGTTATCAGGTTCTTGGGAAGCCTTTATTATGGATTTTGTAACCAAATAGATAGTGTGTGGAAAAAGGTACGACCAGATAGAGTAAAGAGGTGAAGAGAGAATCCAAACGGCTCTGGCTGCCCCCAGAGAGCCATGCAATTGTAATTTGAAGTTTTTATATTTTTAAAGTTTACTTCAATGAGATTCATTCTCGTTATCTTGCCTTGTTAATGTAGTTTTTGTTGTTCGGTTGCTTGGTTTGGACTTTTTTTTTATGAAAGAATTTTGATAGTCATAATGAATCGGGTTCTTGAATAGCTAGCTTGGTTTGTATATTTTGGGTTGTATAACAGTTCCAAGTTGGGATCGTTTGGTGTAGCAAGGAATTGGATTGAAATTGACTGTAGATGCCTGATTACGTTATGTCTTTGAACGAATGCATTAAGTTTGCAAATGGTTTCAAGAAATTGTTATCCAAATATGGTGCTGGTGCATGCAATAATATTAGAATAGTTAGTTAAAATGGTTATGCCCACGTGGAGCCTAAGATAAATAAAGTTGTTCAGAGCCGCGAAAGAGTAGTACTCCCACGACGACGGGCAGATTTCATCTTATTTTGAAACACGGCTTTTGAAATAGCAAAGGTGGCAAGTGCATTGTGATACGTGCCTGCTGAGTTGAATTCAGCCTGGAAGGATGGCCGAAGACCATCGTGTCTTTGAATACGACATTTGGAAATGGGAGGAAGGGTGGTGAACTTGCATTCCAATAGTCATACAAGAAGGAACCGCGAGTGACTTGTTTCACATAGTGATGTGTATGAGTGATAAGCCAAAGGATATGGAATGTCGCTATGAAAACAATGGGTGGAGATTATTATTTGGCTCTCAAAGAGAGAGAAAAGGTGGCGACATGTTATCGTACCACATACTCATGTTGAATCCAACCACCGAGATGGTGGAATTCTATCTTAGTCTGTGAATGGGCCGTAAGCAAACAATGTATTGAAGGAATCAATATGGTGAGTTCTGATTCAGTGAAGGTCATGGAGCGTTTTGGAGAATAGAAGAGTGGGTCAATTTTACATTACATCAAGTGGTATCAGAGCCAGCGAAAGGTCTGGTATTTTGGTGGGTAGAGATATAACTGGTTGTAAGATGGATCCATCAAAGCTACAGTAAGGACGCAGTTGTGATTACATGTGTGGAGATCTCAGCAGAGGTCTTGATATTCTCTCCATCGAGATGAAGCTGGGTAGAAGGTGCAAGAGAGAAACCACAATGAGAAGGGTGGGAAGCATCTTCCAGAATCTTGGGAGGGTAATATGGCAATATGATGGTGATGTGAAGCAGCAACATGAAGAGTGGTGGACAAAAGCCAGTATGCACTCCATTGATGGGAGTCATTTAAAAGAGACAGAGTACATAGTAGAAGCATGGACCCAGTGATGTCGAAAAAGAGGCGACCAATTTTTTTGCAGAACTCTCAACCATGCATTTCCATGGGACATGGAAATCTTTTAAGCCCGGGAGTATGATGCAAGGGCATCATGACATGAGAAACATCTTGAAGATCTTGGAATATACATGGATGTACATGGTTATTGTAATATGTCTTAGTAAGCCTTTTTGGTGCCTTATTAATGTAATTGGTTGTGAGACTCAGTTTAATCTTAGTAATCCATGTGTCATAGACATAGAAGGTTGGTATAATCATGAAGTTCATATGGAAACCAGCTCCAAATCGGTCATTTGAGTATGTTGGAGTAATGGGAAGTTAGAAATTTGTAATGTGAATTGGTTATGGAAGTTATCGGGTTCTTGGGAAGCCTTTATTATGGATTTTGTAACCAAATAGATAGTGTGTGGAAAAAGCTATGGGTAGATAGAGTAAAGAGGTGAAGAGAGAATCCAAATGACTCTCTAGCCATGCAATTGTAATTTGAAGTGTTTATATTTTTGAAGTTTACTTCAATGAGATTCATTCTCGTTATCTTGCCTTGTTAATGTAGTTTTTTTTGTTCGGTTGCTTGGTTTGGAATTTTCATTTATGAAAGAATTTTGATAGTCATAATGAATTAGGTTCTTGAATAGCCAGGTTGGTTTATATATTATGGGATGTATAATAGTTCTGAGTTGGGATCATTTGGTGTAGAAAGGAATTGGATTGAAACCGACTATAGATGCTCGATTACGTTATGTCTTTGAATGAATGCATTAAGTTTGTAAATGGTTCCAAGAAATCATTATCCAAATATGGTGCTAGTGCATGCAATGATATCGGGCTAGTTAGTTAAAATGGTTATGCCCGCGTGGAGCCAAAGATAAATGAAGTTTTTCACAGCCGTGAAAGAGTAGTACTCCCATGACGACGGGTGGATTTCATCCTATTTTGAAACATGGCTTTTTAAATAGTAAAGGTGGTGGGTGTATTGTGATATGTGCCTGCCGGAGTTGAAGTCAGTCTCCAAGGATGGACGAAGGCCATTGTGTCTTTGAATACAACATTTGGAAATGGGAGTAAGGGTGGCGAACTTGAATTCCAATAGTCATGCAAGAAGGAACCATGAGTGATTTGTTTCACAGAGTGATGTGTATGAGGAATAAGCTGAAGGATATAAAATGTCACTCTGAAAATGATAGGTGGAGATCATTACTTGGCTCTTGAAGAGAGAGAAAAGGTGGCTAAATGTTATGGTGGCAACATGTTATCGTACCACATACTCATGTTGAATCCAACCAGAAAGATGGTGGAGTTCTAGCTTAGTCCACGAATGGGCCATAAGCACACAATGTATTGAATGAATCGATATGGTGAGTTCTGATTCAATGAAGGTTATGGAGCATTTTGGAGAATAGAAGAGTGGGTCAATTTTACATTACATTAGTTGGGCATTGAAGGATTTTACTATCGACTTCGTTATTCTTTTAGCGTCAGCCGACTAACAACACTTTACATTTTACGTTTAATTGGTTATATGGAGCCGATAGACATGAGTCTTATTATTTATTTTGAAGGTTATTCAAACCAACTTGACAAGACCTATCATATATATACTAGGTCAATTTTGGATTGAGTATTTGTGAAGTAAGTGTAGAAGATATTATTTTGATATGAAAAGTGGAGGCGAAATAAGATGGGACTCTAATTGAGGACAAAATATCCAGACAAAGATGCAATAAAATATTTGATCAGTGAGGATCTAGTTTATAACTAGAGCAAAGATCTGAATCAGAAAAAATAGTTGCTACTTCAAACAAGTCATCCCATTGTTACTCTCTAACAATTGTAGCAGTGATCCAAAATCTCTTTACAGAGTATATTTAATAGTCTTTTGTAAATCCTCTCACAAGGTTAAATTTCTACATTGAAGTGGTTTAAGACCTCTCACAAGGCCATCTATTAGGGTCACACCTAACAATGTGTATTGTAACCTTTAACAGAGTTGGCTCCTAACATGGCTCACTTAAGAAGAGTGAAAAATAGTAACTAGTTTCAATTGGTGGTTTTTCCCATATTGGATTTCCATGTTAAATCTTTGGTGTCATTTGTGTTCATGTTACTTATTTTATGCTTTATTTTTCTGCACTTAATCACTAAAGGATAATCATAGTTAATATCTTTAAGTTTTCTTTGTTAACCGAGTAACAATAAAATATCTGTGTTAACCGAGCAACAGTGATAAGTTTGTTTAAAGACATCTAAGGGACATGATTTATTTTTGTGGTAATTAATTCACCCCTCCCCTCTTAGTTACTCAACTCATTTCCAACAATTGGTACCAGAGCTTTTGGTGATTTCAGGGAAGATTTCAAGGCCTAAGCTAAAGATTAGAGATGTCTTAGAGAAGGGAGATCCCCAAGCTTAACAAAGACAACTTCACTGCATGGCAAGATTTGATGAGGCTACATCTATCTACTATTGGAGATAGTGGTTTGTAATTCCTGGGTCACAAGTATGTGGAATTACCGAGACCTATGTCTGTGGATCAGATGATAGACATGAAGAATCATAACATAATGATGATTGATATAGATTCTTCACTCAGCTATTCCAAATTTGATGAAGTCAAGGACTGCCCTACTTCCTATGATATGTGGAAGAAACTACTTGATATCCATGGAGGAGATGACAATGTAAAGAGAGCCAAAGAAGAAAGTCTCAGAGGACAATTTGATCATATGAAAATGAAAGAAGGAGAAGACATAACAAAGTATAGTGAAAGAATCAAGAAAAGTGTAAGCGCCATCAGAGCTGCTGATGGAACAATTGAAGAAAAAATAGTGGTTAGTAAGGTACTGAGGACTTTACTTCCTATGTATGCAATTAGATTTTCAGCTATTCAAGAAATTAGGTGTAGTAATGATATAAGTCTAGATGCATTGGTTGGAAGGATTACAACTTTTGAGTTGGACAATTTTGATAATTATTCTCTTAATCCTAGCAATCTTGAGCCTACATTCAAAGCTAAAATAAAACTTGGTAAGATAGACATAAAAGGAAAACAAATTGACAGTGATAGTGATGATGATTCTGATGATGAAGACCTAGAAATCATTGAAGCATTACTTGTAAAGAGAGCTGCCAAAAGAAAAGGACAATACAAAGGTAGAATACCATTGATTTTCTTTTCAGGTGATGAGGTTGGTCACATTGCTACTAAGTGTCCAAACAAAGAAGAAAAAGGTGAGAGAAATTTCAACAAGTACTAAGGCAAGAAAGATTTCAGAAAGTACAAAAGCTACATGGACAAAGGTAAGAAATCTTGTTATATTGCTAAAGGTTATGATATTTATATTGATGAAGATGATATGGTTTACATTGCTATTAAGGATGAGTCAGACAATGAAGAAAATGATAAGACTACACTTTTCTCTCATATTAATGACACTTGGATAATTGATAGTGGTTTTTCTCACCATATGAAGTTAGTAATAAAACTAAGTTTTGACATCTTGAGCACTATGATGGTGGGAGTGTCAGTTTTGGGAATGATGAACATTGCTATGTGAAGGGTAAAGGTTGCATTTCTCTAACTGAAGGAATTAAGTATGATAATGCTTATTGGGTTGAAGGACTAAGGTGTAATCTACTGAGTGTGGCATATTTGAATAACATTGGTTTGAAGGTAAAATTCATGAATGAGAAAGCCAAGCTCCTAGATGGTAAGGGAAACCTAGTTGGAACTAGTAGACAAACAAAAGGTAATCTAATATGTCTTGATCTCACTAAAAGTTCATGATTTATTTTACAAGTATAAGAAATTTGGTTATGGCATAAAAGGTTATGTCATGTGAACTTTGATAACCTGGCCAACATAAAAAAGAACAAAAGAGTAAGAGGTATTCCTATTTTGAAGAAACCTGAATTGGAAATATGCAAACAATGTCAAATTGGGAAGATGGGCAAGACTAGTTTCAAAAGAAAGAATTAGCATACTGAAGAAGTCTTGGATTTGGTACATACTAATTTGTGTGGACCAATTGGAACAACAAGTTAGACAGGTGAGAAGTATTTCATTCTATTTGTTGATGCCCATTCCAGAATGATGACTATTATGTTTCTCAAGGAGAAATAGTAAGCTTTTTAGAAGTTTAAGTGGTACCTTGCAAGAGTTGAGAAGGAAAAAGGAAAGAAACTTAAATGCTTAAGATATGGTAGAGGAGGTGAATTCATTTCCAATGAGTTCAATGAATTCTGCAATGAAAGAGGAATCAAGAGACAAGTATCTTCTCCTAGTACACCACAACAAAATGTCATAGTAGAAAGAAGAAATAGATCCATTATGGATTGTGCAAGAACCTTGATGATTGAAAATAATGTTGCAACCAAATACTATAAGGAAGCTATCAGCACCACAATTCACACATTGAACAAAGTTCAATTGAAGGAAGGAACTGAGTAGACACCTTTTGAAATATTGTATGGCTACGAACCTAATGTTCATTATTTCAAAGTATTTGGAAGTAAATATTACATCTTGAAGGAAGCAAGAAATGGAAAAGTTGATGTAAAAATTGATGAAGGTATATTCCTAGGCTACTCGTGCAAAATCAAAGCATATAAATGTTTGAATCTTGCTACTCATAAAGTCATACAAAGTGAACATGTAAAGATTGATGAGTTTGTAGAGGGAAGTGAAGAACATAGCAGTAAAGAGCCTGAGGACTACATAAATTTTTTGTATTATGAACATAATACTATACCTAAAACACAGACAATGGTGATTGGACAAAAACCATTTCAACCATTGAATTCATCATTACAAACCTTGTTGCAACCTGTACAACCTGAGATGCTAACTAAAGCAACCAAGTCTCAGACAGAGGGAACCGAGTCGACAGAGGCACCTGATTCTTAGACAGAGGCACCCAAGTATCAGACAGTGGAACCTAAGTATCAGACAAAAGGATAGAAAAAAACATTTGAGCATGGTGAACCAAGTGGATCAATTCTAGAATCAAAGAGGAAAGAACCTATACTTGCAAAATATATAAGAAGGCATCATGCAGCGGAGCAAATAATTTGAGATCAAAGAGAAGGTATAATGACAAAGAACAAATTTCAGACATATTCACAAAACCTTTACCTAAGGATGAATTCTTGTACCTTAGAGGAAAGCTAGGGGTGATTTCCCTAACTGAAGCTCACTAATGGATAGATTAGTGATGCATCAACCAAGCTACAGGACAGATTTAACATGTTGATGAAGATTTCCAGAGCTTATTGCATATGAATCAATATAAACACGAATATTACAACTTCATTGGATATGTTTTGGATGCTGTCTTTGGCATTTGGTTGTCAAAGAGGGAGAGTTTATTGATTTCATGCCAAAAGAAATTATTGAGGGAAAAATTGATGTAAGGGAGAATTTTTTTCAGATATTGTGAAGATAGAGGGAATTTTCTGGGTGAGAATTAGAATGAAACTAAGGACCTTAATAAAATTTCTTTCTTATTTCTATTTCTCTATAATTATTTGTATTATGACATGGTGTGTTTCCATCAATGCCAAAGAGGGAGATTATTGATGACAATTATTCAATTATGTATTATCATTGATGTTTACACAAATGTAGTGATGTTCACACAAATGTCTAATCCTATCCGAGAATAGAAAACGTATACCTAGTTCTCTTAGGCATTGAAGAAGACCAAAGTAATTTTCTATTGTAACCGAGTTCACTTGGGCATTACAGTATTGGTCAGTCATTATACTATTGGTCAGGCATTGAAGGATTTCAGTGTCCATTGAGTTATGCTTTTAGTGTCAGCTGACTAACAACAGTTTACATTTTATGTTTAATTGGTAATATGCAGCCGACAAACATGAGTCTTATTATTTATTTGGATGTTTATTCAAACCGACTTGACAAGGCTTATCATATATATACTAGGTCAAGTTTGGATTGAGTGTGTGTGAAGTAAGTGTGGAAGATATTATTTTGATATGAAAAGTGGAGGCAAAATCAAATGGGATTCTGATTGAGGATAGAATATCTAGACAGAGTTGCAATACAATATTTGATCACCGAGGATATAGTTTTATAACCAGAGCATAGATATGAATTAGCAAAGACAGATGCTACTTAGAACAGTTCATCCCATTGTTACTCTCTAACAATTCTAGCAGTGATCCAAAATCTCTTTATAGAGTAGACTTAATAGTCTTTTGTAAATCCTTTCACAAGGTGACATTTCTACATTGAAGTGTTTGAATACCTCTCACAAGGCCACTCCTTACAGGGTGATTCAATCCTCTAACAGGGTCACACCTAAAAGTGTGTATTGTAACCTTTAACAGGGTTGGCTCCTAACATGGCTCAGTTCAGAAGAGTGAAAAATAGTAACTAGTTGCAATTAGTGTTTTTTCCCATATTAGGTTTCCACGTTAAATCTTGGTGTCTTCTATGTTCATGTTGCTTGTTTTATGCTTTATTTTTCTACACTTCATCACTAAAGGATAATCATAGTTAATATATTTAAGTTTTCTTTGTTAACTAATTAATAGTAAAATATCTGTGTTAACGAAGCAACACTAATAAGTTTGTTTAAAGACATTTAAGGGACATGATTTGTTTTTGTAGTAACTGACTCACCCCTCCCCTCTCAGTTAATTAACTCATTGCTAACACATTAATCATTTTATTATGTCATTTCTTACTAATTCATTCTCATAGATAGACATCTATGTATATAAAACATATATAATATGTTTATACACACACACACACACACACACACACACACACACACACACACACACACACACACACACACACACACACACACACACACACACATATAGTTATTTCTTATCAAAGGATTGTATACACATTTCAAAGGAATAATATACGGATCTCATTTATACATATAGAGTACATTCTTATTCTTCATCAGTCTTTTCATCACAGTGAACAATTAAACCAACGTCATCTTTGAGAACAAAGCTATCAAAATAGGACAAGTTGAAATTTTTTTGTCATTCCTTATGAGATACTAGTAATACCATGGTTTAGGTATGGTTAAATCTTCCCTCACATTGGAGATTACCTTATTTAGGTCTTTAAGGTACTCCCTCTTAAATATCTTTCTGCACAGTCTACCTATAGCCTGTATATCTAGATCAACTTGTAAAGGTGAGGCTATAAACATTGCAGGGATGTCAGAGTTTACTCGATGACTATTATCATTTTCTATAAATTTACTCCATAAAATAATGTAAAAAACTCTTACTGTTATATCATAAGTTCCCAACATTATTTTCTTGAACCTTTTCATAGTAATTTTACCATCAAAGGCTACCTGTGATTTTGAACATCTGAGATTAATTGCGATAGCCATATCTTGCAACTTTAGCCACTAGGTTTAATTTTTTTTTTGATTATACTATGTAAGTTATCTTATATTTATACTCCCTTTCTTCTATTTTCCTTTTGAGTTTCCTGGATACTGAACTGATCTATAGGATTTGAAACATTTTCACTCATCTTTTTTAATTGACATTTTAACTTATTTGAGTATATTATATATTTTCTTGATACATCTTAACATAGATATAATTAAATTTTTTTTTTATTATTCTTAACATTTTCTTTACTAATTTCATTCGTTATGAATTCTTTTTGAAAATATTAAACAATTTATCCTATTCCCATTTAATTTTATCAGCACCCTGATTAGCTGATTTATCTGCTACCTTGTTTCTTTCTGTGTGAATGTTATTAATAGTGAAGTGTTCTATGTATTTTAAAATACCTCTAACCTTTCTCACAAAACCTTTCAGTTTCTAGCTGGGAGTTCCCCCTTCCTAATTGCATTAATTATTATCGTTGAGTCACCCTCAATTTCCAATTTTGTCATTTTTAGTTAATTTTAATCCTTTAATTAGGGTCATAAATTATGCCTCATTATTTTCTTTTATAGCTACTGGTTCAGCTAAACTAGCAATTAATTCTTCTTTACAGTTATGAATACATGCTCCTATACCTGTCAGTCCAGGGTTTCCTCTGGAAGCACTATCAAAATTGAGTTCGTGCTATCCAAAAGTAGGATGTTTCCATTTACATTCTAATCTCAATTTTTCCACATCCTTCTTAGGTTCTATATTTATCATTGGTATTTTAAGTCTTGTCCATTTATTTCTAATTTTATCATCACGAATTGAAAAGACTCTAGTTTGTTTACTGATAAAATTTCTATTATTTACTACTTCTACTATAGCAACTTCAAGTTTATTTAGGAGTTGATTAATTTGAATTTCTTCTTCTTTAAAAATTCTCTAATTTTGTTCTTTCCATATTTCCCATAGGATAATTGAAGGAGCTATAATCCATAAACTATTATAAGGCTCATCATTATTAGGTCTAGGCCATCCCAACATAAAGTCAACTAAATTATTTGGAAAGGATGATTGTCAATTTAATCTTTTTGATATCCATTTCCAACATTTCATAGTATAATTACAATTAAGAAGAAGGTGATTGATGTTTTCCTCCTCTTTCTTACATAACACACATTTGGATGAACCACTATACCGCATTTTACAGAAAAAATTCTCCTGTTAATATTCTCCCATGCAGGGCTAACCAAGTGAACATACCTTCCTTAGGTAAAAAAAGTTTATTCCAGCATAAATCAATAGGCAAATCAGAATTTCCATACCCTTTTTTATTATTAAACAATCTATAACCATCTTTAAAATTATTTTACCCTATTTTTGCTAGATTCCATATCACTTTATCTTATTCATTGCTAGGATTACTATGCCTATTAGGTAGGATATTCATTAAATTATCAAAAAGTGTATGTGTAGGATCATGATATGCCAAATCAGGCCCTTAAGTGGCAATGAAAATTTAGAAAATCAGGTTTAGGAAAGTTGATGTAAACATTTGAACAAGTTATCAATCTTATATAGAAATGTGTAAGAAGAGAATCTGTAGAAAATTGAATTTATTTTATTTTCTAAAAGCCATGTTTTTTTAAAAAAAAATTCTATATGTTGAAATTTCAAATTTATATGTAGTAGTATGAAAATTTCAGGAAAAAGATAAGTAGGTGTATGTCTGACCACCTTAAACCCAATATAATGATAATAATTTTTTACAAGATTATAGATATAAGTAGTAGACTCATGTCCGAATGTGATGCATATTTGTTTGTAATTTTTTTCTAAGTAAATAATTAATTATGATTTTTCTACTACAACTTTTCCAGAATATAAAAAATTTCGTGTCTAACCACCTTAACCTAGTCTAAACTTCATGAAATTGAATTATTTTTTATTGTAGTATGGAAAGAATGGAACGTGACTCATGTTTAGGATTTCAAAAATGTTATATTTTTTGAAAACTATAGCTATTTTTCAATAAGTCTATCAATTAGGACTAAAAAGATAAGAAGTAGGTGTATGTCTGACCACCTTAAACACAATCAAATGATAATATTTTTTTACTAGATTATAGATATAAGTAGTAGACTCATGTCCGGATGTGATGCATTTTTTTTGTAATTTTTTTCCAAGTAAATAATTAATTATGATATTTTTCTACAACTTTTGCAGAATATAAAAACTCTCGTGTCTGACCACCTTAACTTAGTCTAAACTTAATCAAATTGATTTTTTTAAATTTTTTTATTATAGTAGGTGAAGCATAGAATGTGACACATGTTCCAGATTTAAAAAATGTTATACCATTTGAAAGTTATAGATACTTTTCAATCCGTCTACCCAATCAAGACTTCTTTTTCACATCGCCACTTTTTGGCATACCATGATCCTGCACATACCCCAAAAATTCATCTGTAATATAATCTTTCCTACTAATATTCTTATCCCAACCTAGCACCAGATTATTAAAATTAAAATTTATATAATCTTCAACATATAATCCCATATCTATTTTTAATTTGTCAAGAGTTTCTCTATAATTAATCAATTTTGAAATGGGATGGTAGCCTTCCCATGAATCATCCCAGAATAGTGCATCCATACCATTTCCAATATTCTAGGTTACATTATCTCCTATAATATTTCTACAATGTCTCATAAAATTCCAGATCCTAGAACCCTTAAGGGGATTCCCATGTCTAAGATAAAAATATATTGTTAATAATATTTTAGAGACGGAGATAAATTTCACTATGATAAAGATTAGATATTTAAAATTTGATATTAACTTTGGTACATATATCCATTGATTCTCTATATCACCAATCATATTTACCTTATGCAAATTACATAATCTCTTTATTGTATTCTAAATGCTTTCTTGTATGCAATATATAACATTTCTATTATACATTTTCAAGATGCAGCAACATGTTGTTGGACAATAACTTTGTATTATCATGATGATAAAATGAGTATTGCAAGATATCTAGTTGTACTTGTGAAACTTGTGGGATTTTTTATTTTTTCTTATCTTATCACATTACACATTCATCTAATTTCATGTTCTTCCCTTTTAATTCATGTTGTTATGTATTCTTTTTTAATATGTTTGTACTTTTGTTTTGAATCATAGAATCAATAACCTCAAACTTTTATTTCTATACTAGCATGATTGCAATAGATATGGCTAGTCCCTATAATATCCTAAAGCTTTTATCTTTTTTCCTTACTCATTTCTTCATTCTTTCATGTTTCAATTATATCAATGTTGTTTGGAGCAAGGGGGTCTTGCATATTTTTGCATACTTTGCTTCATTTCTTTCTTCTTCTTAAACTTATTTGTATCCTCTTTATTAACCTTATTATCAATATATTTCTCCTAGTTATGAATAGTCTTAGCTTGAGATACATTAGAAGATGTAAAAGATGCATTGTATTTCTATATAAAAGTGTATCATTTTATTCACATCAATGATGTGGTACCTATGAAGTCTTCGACTCTATAGCCTTAAAATAATGTGATCTATATATCTTCCACAAAAATCACCCAAATATTTAACTTATTTACAATATTAATGATAATCTTCATGTACACTCTTACATGTATCATTGGAACTTTTCTAAAAATTAATCATACGAAACTAGAAAACTATTGATATATTCAATGATTTTGACTCCTATGGGGTCAAAAAACATTTTGCATATACATGTAATTAATAAAAACTCTTCACTATTTCTCTAATGTATTTGTCATATTTTTTTATTATGTTTAAATCTTAAATCTAAACAACTAAATATCTTTATGTTGGTCTTCTCATTTCACGATCTGTCTTCAAAGAGAATGTCTAAAAACTATTCTTATTTTTATTTGAGATCAATGGTAACATATTTTAATTTTGTTTTTCCTTTTTTTGTAGAACTTCAAAATCATGTGGTTGCTAAAGATACACTTGTTTTAACACTCCTTTTAGAAAGGAAATCATCATGTAAATTTGGCATACCCAACACTTTGGCTCTCCCACTGTTGCTCAGATTTCCCATATGATCTCCATCTTTGCAACTAGAGTATATGTTTTATCATAATATCTTGTAGGACATATATTTAGCAACCAACCATTCTTTATGCCTTTCTATCCTCCCTTTACGTCTGTTTGTCATTCATTCAATATTTATCTTCATCTAATAGATCTAATTCCCTTCAATAAATTTTTTCTCAGGAAAATTAGCTAGACATCATATACTATTTATCTCTAATACATATATTTCCTCATTCATAGTTAAACAATTTTTCTTCTTTTCCAAATTCCTCAAAATGCATTGCATCACTATGACAAAGCAATAGATTTTTAATATTTTTATTTGATTCTTCATCATACTTTTCATTTCAATAAATATCCCTTAGAATTTTTGTCTTTTTGTTAACATTATGGAGACAAGAGTGGGGGTATGAAATATTGCTACTATTCTTGACTGACTCTAGAAAAATTCTTTGGAGCTATTTATTCTCGAGAGTTGCATAATGTGTAGGTCTTCATAGTTATCATTATTATAATATAAGTAAACTTGAGAACCATCTATTTGTATCCTTTTCTGCATTTAAGTTTGTCTACATAAGATAATAAAGCTCCACATCTATTTTAGAAACACCTTGATTCTCTTCATTCCATTATTCTTCATAATCAATAAGAATTAACTTAGTTACCCAATGAGGTGTTCACTATGCAATTCGTTGACTCATTTGCACCGAGATCAACATCTACTTTGATAGTAATTTTCTTAGTGACATGGTTATATGGTTCTAATACCTTTGATTCTTCACCATAGCCAATAAATAGATTATTATAAAATTTGTCAATCAACCTTTGTCTCTTTACCTTTAGCACAAATACTTATACCACAAAATTAAAAATTCTTAACTGATCCATTAAATATGTACATTTTGTCCACACCTCTTGTGCAAAGTTCTGATGAAAAAGATCTAAGAAATTGTAATTTATAAAATAAACTGCATTTGAAAAACATCTATCCAATATTCTTTTAATATCCATCAATGGTCATATTCTACGCCTTAGCCACTCTATTTTTATGCAACATATATATATATATATATATTCGAGGTGTACTCTTCTTCTTCTAAATATCTAACCTAATAAACTTGTTAAAGTATCTACTTTCTTTATTATGCTAGGCCTTAAAAACCTTAAACTTTTCAATGGACTCTAATTTGGATTTGAAAAAATAGGTGTGTGTCTTATAGTAATAGTCCTCTCAAGAAGTTCTTGACATATTAGTTCTTTCCTATATTGTGTAAGTTTGCAGAGGCCTACATAAATTCATATGCACTCTCTTCGATACTAATCTTACCCCAATATAATTTCTTAAGTGGAATTTCTACCTATGTTATTTTCCTAAAATGTAAGCTTGAGATTTACCATTATGCTCAAATATGGTTTAAAAATACCCTAACAATATCCATTTTGGAAAGGATAATAAATCTAGAATAATCTAAATGTCCATACCTTTGATTTTAGAGCCTTAAGGGTCTTTTGAATGGTGGTCTTGAAGATTGATTTTTGTTATATAGTATTATGTAATTTTTATCCACAAGAGGTGTAGTTTCAAATTGAACTAATAAAATAGTCTGGATTCTCAAGGGTTGCAATTCCTAGTGATTGAAATTTCTTCTACCAAATTATTAATCCTATTCTTGTTGACATAATCCAATTGTATTTCTCCATTAAGACTTTTGAGCCTCTTTGGACTACCTTTCCAACACTCAAGAAATGTTATTTAATGCTCAAGGAAAAATAGAAATTCTCTATTCCTTTGTTCTCACTATTCTAGGTGTGGATCATTACTATTCCTTTTCCTACAACTAGAATATTTTCATTGATCCCAATTTAATCTTAGACGTAAAAATTCTATTAGTAAATGCAAATAAATATTTATTAGTGTCCATGTGCTTGGTAGATATAGCATCCCAATACCATACCTTAGCATTTCTTGACCCGTGATTTTGTACATGTTGAAAGCCTTTTTTTATATCAGCCTTAAATATGATTTCCTATGCCACATCTTTACTTTGCCTTGATTGGTTATGCTATTTTTGAAAAAAAAATCACTTTCTTAATAACTATACTCATAGTGATAATAACACTTCACATTAATTTTATTGTAAGTCTGAATGAAATTACTACTACCTTTGTTGGTTCTTTTTCCCTCTAGACTATTTATTTATGTGGATTTGTGTAATATAGATTTCATCATTATGGAATTTCTCCTACATCTGCCTCTCAAGGTCTCTTTGAAGTTATTTCTACCACTCCATGTTCCTCTTGTATTGGATTGAGTTTTGAATGCTTTCTGTTAAGGAGTTACACACTGATTTAGTTTTTCTCTTATTTTCGAAGTTAGCACACAAACTCATCCATCATCAATTATGAGAGGTCTTTGGTCTACATTATTGCGATTACTACTATATCAAACTTTAAGGGTATAATTTTTAATATATTCTCCACAACTATATGATTTTCCTTAATTTTCTCCAGTTCTCCTTGATTTGTTGAACAAGGTGGGGAGTATTTTGTGAAAGTATAAAATAGACCTACTATCCTTCATTTAGAGTATTTAAAAATATCTATAGAGGATTTGGATCTTCATCAACCTTATTTAGCAAGTCCCCTTGTAACTTGTTTTAAGGATTTCCTAAGCCTGCTTTGTGTAGCTAGTTGTCTCTATTAAAAAATTATTTCCTTTATCAAGGCCACTTCAATCAATTTGAATATTTTTACATGAATTCCTCTTGTACCATTCAATATTATCTTTTGAGAATTTATGAGAGCCAGAATACATTACTATATGTATTATATCAATGAATCCATTAATCATCAGCTCCAATACATCACTGACTACCATTATTAGTTTAATGTTTCATTACCCACACATTTAAGTTTTTTCCATTAATCAATAGTAGTTACTGACAACTCCTACTATATTCTCCAACTATACTTTCAATAACCATAGATAATAAAATACCTATAAAACTAATACCCAACACACATTAAGACCTTAGACTCTGATACCAATTTGATAGATAAAAATATAAGTGGAAAAGAACAAAAATATAAATTATTACTTAATAAACAAAATAAAAAAATACAAAGATGACATGTGTTAGAATATGAGAAAATATATTTAAACGTGAATCAAAATGAAAGATTTGGATCAAACAACTAGAAATAAAAGGGATAGAATAACATTAGTTAGAGAAGCTTGATGTGAATGCTCCAAAGCGTAATAGCATCAAGAGAAATCTTCAATATATAAAATTTCCCAATATTTCCAACATGCATTATATGCCAATATGATTATGCATTATAAATTATTCCCAATATAAGAAAGGTATCTTATTTATATAGGAAAGAGATAATAGGAAGAATGGACAAGGTTGAAACAAGTGTCTCAATCTCGAGGAAGTAGATTTGTGATAGAACTCAACAATCTTCTCTAGAATAGTTAGAGTCCAAATTGGATAACCATATCGTAGGAGGAGTCCAAATTGGACTCAATAATTACAATTCAAATTGGACAGAACCATCTAAAAGGATGAGTTATATTACAATTGGGACTTAACAATATCCACCTAATTAAAAAATAAATAAGTTCACCTAAGTAAGATTAAGTTAAGAGTAAAATGGAAAAAAGATAATTTAATCCAACACCCCCTTTAAGTGCAAATTAGGGAGTACAATAATGCAATACATATGCATATGGGTCCCAACAACAAAGCCATGTTAGGTACCCATGTACAACAAAAATGCATCTCTCAAAAGTAGAGAAAATGAGAAAACCCAGTGGGAGAAAACTCCTCTAAAAAAGACAAAAAATAAGAAACTAAAAAGCTTGAGCAAAAGGAGATACCTATCACACCCCAAGAAAAGAACGTAAGTGAATGAAATTTATTTCAGTAAAGGGTTTGGTGAAGATATTTGTAGATTGATCTGATGTCTAATTGTAATTAAGATCAAGGACCTTTTCAAGAATCAAATCCAAAATATAGTGCATATGTATCTCAATGTCTTTGGTCTATTGATGATGGACCAAAAATAGAGAAATATGAATGACACTATAACTGTAAAAAAGATGAGTATTAGATTTTGGAAAGGAATTCCAAACTCAATGAGGATTTTCAGAAGAGAAATGGCCTTAGTAGTAGCATTAACTACTCCTCAATACTCAACTTTAGTTGATGAAAGAGTAATAGCAAACTGCTTCTTTCTCGACTAAGAAACTAGACCTGAAGTAATACCCTTTGGTAGACTTTTGATCATTAGAATTTCCTACCCAAATTAAATTTGTGTAACCGACCTTATCAATATGCACACTAGATAAATAATGAATCCCATAACTCTAAGTACCCTAAATATAATGAAGAATTTGCTTAGTTTCTTGCATTGATGCAACTCATGTGGCTCCTACATGAACTTGGAGACTATGCCCATAGCATATGAAATATCAAGCATTGTGTGAGTCAAATATATGAGGCTACAAACCAATTACAAGGTAGCATCTCCCAAGGGTGAAGATTAAGAACCCTCGAGTTTGACTCCTGACATAAATGGATTTGTTGGAGGCTTATAGTCAGCCATGTAAAATATATAGAGCATATCAAGAGTTTAATTAGGTTATCCAATGAAGATACCAGAAGGTGATTGAGCGATCTCAATCCATAAAGAGTAGTGGATAAGGCCTAAGTCCGACATCAAGAACCAATCATGAAGGGTAGTTTTAAATACCTTGATGCTAGATGGGTGACTCCTTGTGATCATCAATTCATCAACATAGAGAACAAGAAAAGTGAGAGTATTATCTTATTGAAAAATATAGACATTTGGATCAAAATGATACTGAGTGAACCCAACTTATAGAAGGAAGGATTCTATCTTGGCATACTAGGCTTGAGGGGCCTATTTAAGGCCATAGAGATACTTTCAGAGGTGGAAAAAAAGTGAAGGATTCTGGATGAACCGTTATGGATGCTCCATATATATCTCTTGCTAAAGGTCACCATAAACAAAAGAAGTCTTCACATCCATCTAATGAACTTCCAAGTGATGGGCTGCATGAATAGAAAGAACAGTGTGGATGAAATTCATCTTGGAAACTAGTGTAAAGGTCTTAGAGTAGTCAATCCTCATAACCTAGGATAATCCTTTGGCAACTAGGTGAGCCTTATGCTTATCAACCAACCCATCTACAAAAATTTTTGTTTGATAGATCTACTTGCACTGAACAAGTTCCCTTCCCTTAGGAAGAGGGACTAATTCCAAAGTGTGGTTCCTCTCAAAGGAACGAAAGTCCTCTTGCATAATAGCATCCCACTCGGGGACACCAAAATATTACCAAAAGGATTATGGATCAGAAGTTGTAGCCATGAAGAGATGTGGATCTTTCTCAAACTATGAGGTCTCTTTATTCTCTCATGTGAAGGATTACCAACCCAATCACCTACTGATTCCAATACCTGACGATCCTAAAGAGGCCTAGTACTTAAAGAATGTGGAAAATTTGGAGGAGAATCATCACCTTTTGAATGATGACTAAGAGAGGAAGAAGATGGATCTTCATCATCATCATCATCTGAAGTAGAAGAAGAAAAATCCTTAGTAGGATCAACAAGATTAAAATCCTGAGAAGAACTATCATCTTATAGTCACAATGTCCCCACAGGAATCAAGGACGGAGAATTTGTAGAAGAAGAACTAGAGGTATCCTCCTAAAAAAAAACACTAATCTCAATGAAAATTTCATGTGTGGTAGGATGGATAAGCTTGTATTCATTGACACCATCTGGATACCCAACAAATATGCAAATCTTGTTTTATGGATCTATGGCCTTGCATTTATTTGCTAGAATGTGGGCCCATGCAAGAGAACCAAACACTCGAAAGTGTGTGGCTATGGGTTTCCAACTGGTAAAAGCTTGATGGGAAACCTGATTCTATATATAACATGCACAATTGATGGCCTCTTGCCAACTTATGGAGGTCCCAATGATGTGGAGTGAATCATACAATTATCCATTTCCTTCAAGGATCAATTCTTTCATTATGTGACTCTATTTAACTATGGAGTGTAGGGAATTGTGTTTTCAAGATAAATGCCTTATGATATACAAAATTTCCCAAACCTTTGGTTGATATATTCCCCCCATCATCTATGCACATAACATTGATGGTTTTTCCTATTTATTTCTTTGCAAAAGTTTTGAATTCCTATAAATACTAAAATACTTTGCAGTTTTGTTTGAGAAAATAAACATAGGTATATTGGGAAATATCATCAATGAATACCAAGACATATCTCACTCTACTAAAAGAAGGATGTGGAAATGGACGTGCCAAATCATTGTGTACTAGCTCCAAAATTTGTGTGGCTCTCAATGCTTTTCCTTTATTAATTTTTTCTTCAGGATTCTTTCCAAGAATGTATCCTTGACAAACTCCATTAGAAAATTGAATAGAAGGAAACCTTGTAACCATGTCATGTTGAATATTCTCTTGTAACTAGGGGTAGTTATATTGACCAAACTAATGATGCCACAAATGACTCACATCATCTAAGTAAGTGAACAATGCAAGTGAAGTAGAATCAGGAACAAAGTGAGAGAAGTGATACAATTTTCTCTAATGGTCTACATTTCCCACTACAATTGTAGATCCATTGTACATATCACTAATTACCACTATATCTTGAGTGAACTCAACCCGCTTTCTACAGCCTTTGTGAGTGATCTGATAGATAGATAGATAGGATATTAGTTTATAACAAAGATGGAATACAAAGGACATAATGACTTGTTCCCTTTCTCACATCAACAAAACCTTTCACATGCACTTCAGCAGGAGTGTCATCACCCAAAAATAGATGACATAGATCATGACTCTAAGGAGTAAAAAATTGTTTTAGATGAATCCATATGGTGTAAAGCACTCGAATCAATAATATAGAAATTTAGTTTTGAAACAAAATCTAGGGACTTACCCTTTCCTTTCCCTTTACTTGTGTCCTTTGAAGATTCTTGAGATGAACTTGATCTCACTGAATCAGCCACTTTGATGTTGTTCATTTCAAGAAGAAGAGACAAGTGATCAATTTGCTTCTTCAGAGATTTATGATCATCATGACCAATTTTCTTACAATACAAACACATAGTTTTATCCTTGACGGACTTATCATCTTTTGAAGAAGATGTATCATTTGCTGCTCTTGGGGCAGCTAGTTTCTATTCTTGCTGCTTTTCTTCTTAGTTCTTATGTTTCTCCTCTTGTTTAGAAGGCCATTTTTTAATCTTGTGTGCCCTAATTCACAGCCAACACATGAGTTTTAGAGGGCTTATTTATGACCTTTTGAATTATCTCATCATGTTTTTTTTGAGTTCATTTGCAAAATGATCAAGAGAAGGCATTTTATAGCTAGTTTCTAAGGCACTTTTCATGGCATATAATATAGAAATAAAAATTGAATAGTTTGAACCAAGTTTGGAAAGAATGCTTAGAATCAATTGTGAATCTTTCTTGTCTATTGTACATGCTTTGAATTGTAACCTTAGAGTCTTTATTTTTGTGAAGAAGTCTTAAATTATATCAAAATTACATGGATTTAACCCTGTATTAGCTCATTCTCTATTTGGTATCCCCTTAATTCAGCTTGTTTACCAAACAACCCTTCTAATGTTGTCCATACATAATTTGGAGTTGTAGTAGATTCAACATGAAAAAAAGATCAAGAGATACAAACACGCATAGAGTACCATAAGCTTTATCACATTTGTTAAACCACTTTGGATTTTCTACAAGTAGTGATGGTTTAGTTTTAAGACCCATAGTTACTCTTAACAAAGTCAACTTCTTACGATGAATAGTGATTTTTGAATTCCACTCATATTATTTATAGGGTGTGAGTATTGGTATTGTAGTTTGATCCATTTTAATGTAGAAAGTAAGATTATTGTGTAGAAAAAGAGAGTAAAATCAAATGCAAAGAGAGTGTGTGAGACCACTCCCCCTTTTTACTACATCATAATCACCCTCCCTAGATATTAAAAGTTTGAACATTATAGCTAGCACATTTCTAATGTTGGATTTGTTTTCCAGAGTTTTACAATGTTTAACAAATGGACCCAAATACAGAAAGTAAAAAATATATCAGAATAAGAGCATCAAACCAACACATATGTATTGTGCTAAAAGCCTATCCACTTTCAAAAAAATAGTTACCTCTATCTGAGATCATATGTGAAAGTTATAGTGGTTTGAAGTTCATAAAACAAGGAATGGCCTTTAGATCTACTGAAAAAACTATTTTTTTGGAAAAATGGGAAATTTTGAGCAGAAAATGATTATGCCACTACAAATAGTATGAAATTATACCCCTTTCAAAAATTATTGTATTGAAAAATACCCTCGTATGACTGAGAATGAGTCATTTGAAGATTAGGTGCAAAAATGAAAATTGCAATGGTGAGGGGTCCAGCCGAAGCATTTGGATGTGATCTTCTCATGATTTATTATCTTCATGCAAAAACCAACTGATACTCAGATATTTATTTGATGGGGAAAAAGAACCCAAATTTTTTTTCTTTATCACTTGAATAAAATATGGTCCTAAAAATGCTTCCATCAAGGAAAAAATGACATGCAAAACCTAGAGTGTCAGATCTTCTCGAGCGTTATATGTAAATGGGGGGTTTTGAGCCTCCTAAACATAATAGAACAATAAGAAATACTTCCACAATTAACAAAAATGTTGTAATCACCTCGATAATTTTTTTTTTTAAAAAACATATATGCTAAACAAGCATTACTAGATCTTCATAAACCTTTTCTGGTTCTCCACATTGTGCAAAATGCAAGAGAAAATATGAAAATATTTTTTAAAATATCTATCAATAACTAATCTTCCAAAATAGGCTTTGATACCATGTTAGAATCTAAGAAAATGGATTTAAGCCAGAATCAAAATGAAAGAGTTGAATCAAACAACTAGAAATAAAATGGATAAAATAACATTAATTAGAGAAGCTTGATGTGAATGCTCAAATGCATAATATAATCAAGAGAAATATATAATATATGAAATACCCCAATACTTTGAATATGCATTAAAGGTTAGTATGCATTATGCCAAAATACAAGCAAGGTAGCCTATTTATATAGATAAGAGATAATAGGAAGAATGGACAAGGTTGAGACAAGTTTCTCAACTTGGAGGAAGTAGAGTCCTAATATAACTCAATAATCTCCTCTAAAAGAGTTAGAGTCCAAATTCGATAGCCATATCATAGGAGGAGTTAAGAGTCCAAATTGGACTCAACAGTAAGAGTTCAAATTGGACACAACCATCTCAAAGGATGAGTTAGACTCTAAGTGGGACTCAAAAAACACACCAAATAAAATAAATAGGTTCACCTAAATAAACTTAGGTCAAGATTTAAATGAAAAAAGAGCATTTACTCCAACAAAATGAACCAAAAAACCATCTTTTCTATCTAACATAAAAATATAATTTACAATGATTTCATAACTAAATTATAATATGTTTATAAATAGTATATCTATAATTGTCTAGAACTATTATCCATAATTGAATTTCTACACCCATTTTGAGTTGTAATCAGTTACATCTCTATCTAGAGCCACATATTGTTCTTTGCAACATCCTTTTCCGCTATGTTATGATGTGTAGCACTCCTTGTTCTTCTATTAACCTTTACAAACTTACCTGCTATCATTCAATCTTCTCCCATCACCACACTAATTGATACACATACAATCTTCCCATTGTTGAACTGCTATAATTTTTCTCAAAAAACATACATTTTCTCACATTGATCTTCTCTTTTTTTTGTTGTTGTTACCTTACAAAAACTATCTCTCATTTTCAAATTAAATGGCCCATTAACATATGTATACATAATCCTATCGAGAAAATATTGCAGTAAGAAAAGACCAGAAAAAATTAAAGAGTTTTAAATCCTAGATATTTTTAAAATGTCAAACATTTTCGTTCAATAAGAATTGATCCCTCAAAGCATTTTACTTTTAAAATATATAAAATTCATTACATTTGCTAAGTTTTGGTGAACACTGTTGCCCTATATGTAAAGTGGCAATTTTTTTGGTGACTGTATGCGATGTAAACTCCAAAATTTTAGAATACCTACACTTCTTCCACATCATTTTATTGGTATGAATTATCAGTTTAAAAGATTTTTGTTTCTCACATTCCTTTATTCTGCTTCCAATTAACAACTGCCTCCATCTTTCTTTGAAATTGTTGTGTCTTTTTGTGACTATATAGTTGACAAGTTTGTATGGTAAATTTCATATTATATCATAATAGGAAACTTATTTTAGCAAGAAAATAATGGAGGCATGTAGGAGAATGTATTGCACTATCTTTTTAATCAAATTATCACTCTTTTCCCAATACTAAGGGTATGTCCCCATGCGGATGCTAAGCTTATTTTGGCTAGCAGCCGCTGCTCAAATTTTTTAGGAGCAAATTGAAGAGCTAGTGGACCCATGATTATTATATTTTACTCGTTATTTTTAGTAGCCATCATAAATAACAGGTATGAATGAAATTGTTAATAAAAAATTTAAAGCCAAAATTTAGAGAGAAAAAATGGGGAAAAAAGAGGAGGGAAATAAATATGTGAAGCCACCTAACATTTTTTCAATAAGGAGTTGTTGCTTATTTCTAGCCCACCCCCTCCCCTTTTGCAAAGCTTAAATTCAATTCCTAAACTTTAGCTTCTCCACTAAAATAGGGAACGATTCTGATTTGCCCTTTTCCCATGATTGAAATTTTACATGGGAACACTCCAATTGCTTAAGTTTAAGTAGAAAATGCACTTAAGCAGCCGCATGGGAACATCAGGTAACCAAATTCATTGATTGTTCACTTTTTATCCTTTTGAACAACAATTTATTACATTTTTCTCAATAATTCTTTATAAACATATCACAAAAAGAGAATAAATTCCTATTATATGAAATTTTTGTTCAACTCATTGTGTATTGAGAAATTGTGTGGTGCTACATATGCACACAAGGCAACATAATGATGTTTTTTGAATCCATATGCCTTAGAATTAAAATAGTTGTCTCATATCCATATCATAATAAATTTTACTTGCAATACCTTTAAATATATTTAATTTCAAAAATTATATATATA
>MU226704.1:2094244-2106135 GCA_018584345.1 Thuja plicata
GGAAGAAAACCTCCGATTGTAGCCCATACAAATAAATTTATATAGTAACATACTAGTCTACCCAAATTGACCCAAAAAGAGATCCCCACCTGGAAATGTACCCAAACCTAACAAAAAACCCAAAATAAGAACTTCAAAATAATGCCAAAGAATTCTTGCAATCCCAATTAGCCCATTACATCCAAGAAATACCCATCAGAGAGAAAGGGGGGAGACAAAGAAGGGGTCCCAAGGGATGTAGATGTCGCTACTGAAGAAAGTTCTCTCTTATCCACCTATCAAATGTAAATAGTTGATCCTCCATACATAGTGTAAGAATCTGAAGGGGATTACGCACTCAGAGAAGTACACCTACACAGAGAGAAACACTTCCTTTTGCTAAAATCCATATTACTACCACTGATATAGAAAAACTAAAATCCATGAAGCAGGAATATAATCTGAAACACACACATATATGAAAAGTAAAAATAAAAAAAGAACAGTTAAGAATATGATAAATCAGCATAGTAAGTTAGCCTCAAATAGCAGTATCAAGATTATACCAAATGTGACAAAGAATTTATATCCACTCCCTGAAGTGAGAATGAGTCATCAATCGCCTTATTCACAACAAAATCAGCAACCATATTGGCATCTCTGAAGCAGTTTTTAAGCTCAAAGGATTGAAAAGGCATTAATATTTTTAGGACCAAATCTATTTTGTATCTTAGTTTCCATGAGGAAATCTTTCTAGAGGTGAATATATTATAGGTCAGCATTGAGTCCCCCTCAATTATGATCTTAGATATCTTCATGGAGATAGCAATAGAAAGACCAAAGAGAAGAGCTTCCATCTCCGCTACATTGTTGGAGTCCAAGGGAGGATTTTTGCAAGCTTCTATAATAATGTTCCCCTCACAATTTCTAAAAATAATCCCAGCTCCTCAAATGCTTGGATTTCCCCTAGAGGCAGCATCATAATTAAGTTTCACAAAACCAGAAGGAGGAGCAGACCAAGTAGCATTAAGGCGAAAGGAGGAAGATGAGCAAGAAGCTTGACATCCATGAGGCGGAAGGGACTAGAGAAGAGGACAATTGTCATGAATAAAAAAATTCCACTTAGTAAAATTATTTTTTCTCTTGATCAATTTAACCTAATATGTAAGCATCACTTCTGATATAGAATTTTCTATTTTTTCAATGACCTCGATCCATGAGGTAGATTTGCGTCTAAATACTCTTTCATTTCTCTCAAGCCAAATATTCTAGATGACTATAGTGGGGCTCACCTCCCAAAGAGTTGCAAATGTGGAATATTTGTGCAAACAAAGCCAAGCTTAGAAGTGATCACAAAGATTAGGGCCAACAGCTGTAAACCACCCTAGCCTGTGAATAATCCAATACCAACAATGAAGAGCAAAGGGGCAGGCCTTAGCCATTCAAAAAAAAATTAAGAAAAACTCATAAATATTTGACAATGATTCTTACACAGTAGATCAATGAAAAAAAATTTAAAAATGTTACTTGAAAAAAAGTCAAAGCCTTTGTTTCTTTCTATTTTTTTGGCAGAATTTATTTAATTTTTTTGGAAAATAATGAGCAGAATGTTGACATGTGGCATAATTTTTTTCCTAAGCTTGTGGGGCTATTTCCAGCCCCACCCTATTTTCACCCGCTCAAATTGAGAGGTCTAAAAAGTAGGAACTCCTATTTTGTATGAAAATATTCCAAATAAACCTTTAGACCCCAAAATAAATTCTCATGAGACCTTCTGCTCCTCAAAAATAGAGCTGAAGCCCCTCCACCAGGACCCTGCCAAATTGATCCTTCCAAATGTTGTGGATCATGTGTAGATATGGATCCCATACAAATAATAATTTCAGAATATTAAGATTACTTCTATCATTCAAAAACCAGCAGAAAAACTGACAGCTGGCTACCCTTATGCTTCTCTCAGAACTTTTTATTTTGTTTTCAAGATTTATATGATACTAATTCCTTTCTCTGTTTCTTTCTACCATTTTAAATTCAGAAAATGATTTTCCACCATCTTTGTTTAATCATAGATGCACGTTAAACCAGAAGATAAGCTAGATTGATCTGCATATCATATCATAAAAGGAAACTTGTTTTACTCAGCGAAGAA
Organism: Thuja plicata; assembly: GCA_018584345.1. NCBI lineage: Eukaryota > Viridiplantae > Streptophyta > Pinopsida > Cupressales > Cupressaceae > Thuja > Thuja plicata. The sequence continues at coordinate 2,096,373 of MU226704.1, forward strand.
TGGAGGGGAGCATCTAGAGCATTTCCTCTTTATTATCCCAAACATCTCTCTTTTCTGAACACTAACAAAATGTATCGATTTCTTAGTTATTATCCTTTGATGGGCAATCAATGTTTCACATTGTTTATTTCTTTAAAAATTTACTATAGGAAAGATAAGAAAGTCCCTTTTATATGATTTCTACTCTAATCATGTTATGTAATAAGGAACCGTATGGTTAAGATCCACTTCTTTTAAGGGATCCATGTGCTTCCTTCATTACCATTTTATTTAGTTTATAAGATTTATATAACTTGTTCCACTCGTGTTCTTCCAGTCTAGCTTTAATCATTGATGCTCGTTAAACGAGGAAAGTAGATATAGAATCAGCACCGTTCACACGGAAAAGAGAAACCATACTAATCTGCCTGTCATTTCATATCGTATTTGAGGGAGCTCATTTTGTGAAGCAAAGATCCAAATCCGTCTCTACTTATTCTTATTTCAGGGTTCGGTAACGACTTCAGTTTATCTTTTCGTTGTTCGTTTATGTATAGCTTTAAAATTTGTACGAATGACTCAAGAATTTTTAACTTTCTAATATACATTTAGGTTAGATTAACTCTTTTCAAATCGTTGTCTACTAATTTTAATTATGATTAATGTTGTACTTGTTACTTTTAAAATTGTATTAAAGATTAAGTTTATTTTTTATAAACATCAATGACTTAGAAATTTTAAATATATTTAAATATTTAATCATATAAACAAAAAATGTGTTATTGAATTATATTTCTTTATTAAAAACTAAGGAATTATTTATGTAACTTCTTATTATGTTTATTTTTTTAAATCATTAAATTGGTAGTCTAGGGGGTTTGATCCAATAATTACACTCTCTTTCAAAACTCTTCAAAAATTTTTCCTAAAGATTATGCTTTAAGAAAACAAAGTTATGAGCCTCTAGAAATACTAAAGGGTAAGTACCAAATTTAGCAAACATCATGTTTAGAATAATGTTTGTATCTACAAATTTGGATCAAATCCATATTTAGATTTCTTATATAGTTTTGAAAGTAATCTATGATAAATGTACATGTTTTAAAGCATTTATTTGGTCAATTCTAATTTTCCAATATTTCAATACATCACTTGTAGTCATATATTGTAGTATATTTGAATCAAATAGCTAAATAAATACCTTGTAATATTATAATTTAAAATTAAGTGTTGATTTGGGAAAGACAATTCTATTTAGTTTTATAAGAAAAATATAGGAATAAAATACAATATTATTAGCTAGAAATTATGAAATAAAAAATAATATGGCAAAAAAGAATTAACTATATGAAGAGTTATATGACTTACTAATGTGTGACATATTGTATAAGTTCTATCTAGATATGGTGATGATTATCTATGTAGCACCTATTACTATTTAAATGATTGACATATGTTAGTGATGGTTTGTGCCCCTAGAATTGGTGAAGTCTAGAGGAAAGGAATTGAAGGATGGGTGAAACACTCCATTAAATAAGATTATATTTTAAGATAAGAATGTAACACTATGAATCATATAAATAAAATTGGAGGATACGGGAAATACTACATTGAATTAAATTTTAGTCATATTTTTAGATTCCGTCACTTTAGGGCTTTTCATCATGCTATTTATCCTTGGTTGAAACCTTTGCACCTTTTAGTGTATTTATTATTGTGTATAATTTCTTTTACCTTTAGTCTTTACTCTATTATCTCTTAAACCATCTGATTTTATGCAACATTATGATTTCTTTTTTCTTTTAATGATAGTCATTTGTCCCTTTTTTCTTTTCATGTTACCTATATAATATACGTTTATGCTTGTCCTTATTTTCAACAATGATCCTATTATTTTAAATATATGATGCGATTTAATTTTTAGGCATATTTTTACCTTAGTGGTAACTTCCTATATTATATTATAGATAAAAACAATAGATGTCTAGGGCTCTAGCTAGTGGATTAGGAAAATCATTCCTTCACTAAGCTCACTTATCTTATCTAGTTGCGCTATAGTGAGAAGGTTTTCATTTTAAGCCAAAAGGTTACTCAATTCTTCCATATCAAGCATAGAAATCCACTTTTTAAAAAGGGTTCACATTTTATTTCATATTTCCTTTTCCGCCTAAAATTTTAGGTTTAATATATAGGCAATTTACTTCACATGTTATTTTACTTGCACCTGAATGACATTTACAATAACTAATTCATAATATGCTTGTGTAGTAAGTCTTTTTTTGGTGTAGAGACCCTCCCATTTTGGCTTGAAGATAGGTTAGATGGTGTTTAGGGTTATTTAGGGGTCTATGGTGTGTTTCATAATAAGATCCATGAGTGTTGGATCCGAGTTGAATCATCTTTGTTTGTAAGAGAAAAAGTTGCTCATTTTGTTCACAATGTGGTCCAATGGTCTAAAAAGTGTAAAAGTTTCTATTTTTGGGAAACTAAGGGTTATGGTCTTCTCTAGGATCCTACGTGTCATAACTAGGGTCCTAGGATGGGTCAACATGCATCGAGTTGACTAAATTGGTCAAAGAGCAAAAAATGCTCAAAAGTTGCTCAAGCAACTTTTGTAAGTTTTTGCAAAAAGTTGCAAATGGGAGTTTGGACGGTTGCAACCACCCATGCTTTGGTATTTGAGCATGGATTGATAATTTTTGAAGGGTTAATGGAGTTTTAGTTTCAGACCACACGTGGGAGCAATTTGTACAAATGGTTTTTTGAGATTTCTTGCATTTTACAGTGTTTCTGCATCTGTGTACGGATGTGTACTGATTGAATTGAGAAATATGACTCCATGGGAGTTTATATATTTGTGTAAGATTTATTTTCCATATTCAAGTTTTGTTTCAAGTTCAGTAGGTGCAAAGTTACATTAGGATTTAGGTGACTGTGTCTACAATTTCAATTTGGAGAGTTGCAAGAACAAAAATGGCTCTAACCTAAGCATCCACAGTTGAAAATGGATGAAACCAAGTGGGATGATATGTTAGGGTATGTATATAGTGATTTTGTTTTCATTTTTTTTCTTGCAATTGAACTCCTAAACTTGGAGTGATGCCCTAGACTGACTGCTTGGAGTAGGTGAGCCAAGACAGAGCGAAGATGGAATTGAATTAGTACACCCATGATCTTGTATGGAACACTTAGTGGAATTTTTAGAAGCCCTAATGTGTCCCCTTGAAGGGTAAAAAGTTTATTGAAGGTGGAGTGGACTTTGAAGATAAATTGAATACAATTTGTAGTGACTTGTCCAGAGGCCTATAAGATAGGCTAAAAACTAGGGCCTGGAAGCAATTAGGGTTGTGGGTGTCTTGGTAAACTATACCTTTGGATTCTTGAAGTGCTAGTTGATAGCTTTCAGATTAATAAGGTCTCCCATAAGGTTTTTTGGGATAATTTGGAGCATTGGCCTAAAAATAGTGAAAATAGACCTACTAGAAATAGGCCTAATTAGGCCTATCTTTGAATTGTGACCATATAGAGGTGAATAGGGTAATCAGAAGTGTTTTGAAAACCTAGAATGGATATGTAAGGTCCTATGAACATAGGCTAGATCCTAGAAAGTGTGTGGGAAGATCCTAAGAAAGGGTTTGGGGTTCTAGAGGAAGATCTAGTGAAAAATCAAGATGATTGATTAACTAGTTGGACTAGTTGAAATTGTTTGAGTTTTGTTGCTTCATCAACTCAAATATACCTAGGAGGAAAGTTGATTAGGAGGGTCTTGGACCTCAATCTTGGTGAATAATATACAGATGAGTATACCATCGGATGGTTTGGGGAAGTGATAACAACTTGGGGTGAAGGAAACACTAGAACTCTAGACCCTTTGAATGAGAGTGGTATTAGAGACAGAATTTCATTAAGTTTGGTGTATGTCTGAAGGGGAGGAGAGCCAAGAGGTTGACTGCATGACACCCAAGGAAATAAAAAAGGATTCCATAGTGGACTTGGTCCAAAACCTATTGGCCAAGGCCAATCTGACACAGACAAAGGGTAATAGGAGAGTCACTGAATGGGGAGATGAAAGTGATGAAGAGGATGAAAGCTAGACAGGAGAGACATCTGTCAAAGGAAAAGAAGTGGAGATGGATAAAGATCAGAAGGTGTTTTCGTATTCCTTTAAGTCCATCAAAAAATATAGTATGAAACACATTCCCTACTATTGTGGCAGTTTGAATGGTGAAGAGTTATTGGATTGGCTAGAATCCATAGACAATCTGTTTGACTACAAAGAAGTGTCAGAGGACAAAAGAGTCAGTTATTCCAAGGCTAGACTCAAGGGATCTTTATTGGTGTGGTGGAACATGATGCATGTGACAGAGTAACCAGTGGTAAGAAGAAGATATTTTCTTGGGATAGAATGAAGATCAGGTTGAGGGCACAATTCTTGCCCACAGATTATGAGATTCAAATGTATCAGAAGTTGCAGAATTTGAGGTAAAAAGAGTTGTTGGTAAGTTCCTACACTAAGGAGTTCCACAAATTGAGCCTAAGGGAAAGAAGAAAAGAAGAAGAGATAGAAAAAGGTAGCAAGGTGTACCTTATGGATTGAGATAGGGAATCCAAGATGAAATGTGTATGATGGCTCCTGACAGTGTGCACAAATGTTTTCACTTAGCCTTGAGAGCAGAGGAAAAGGCTAGAAGGAGGAATGATTTCCAACAAAGAGGTAGGGGTAATAATAGAGGATTAAGAGGCAGGGGTAACTTTGGAAGAGGACAAAGTTAAAATAGGCAAGAAGAAACACAATCCACAGATAACACTGGAGGCAATCAGTACAAAGGTTCATTTCAAAGAGGAGGATACATAGGAAGAGGACCTCCAAGGGGTAGATCTTAGTCACAAGGAAGGACATATTTTGTCTTCACTGGCAGATGTTACAATTTTAATCAAGTGGGCCATACAATGGGCAGATGTCCTGACAAAACTTCAACATCATCCATTGGAGAAAGGAGTAATCAGTTAGTGCAAGAAGATGATATACAAAGTGTCACTTCTCCCTTCTCCAAGGTAGGGCCAGTATTGGATGTGGAAAAGCTTATGTTGAGGACTTTGTTGAAATTTCCTAGTACTATAGAGCCACCTCAAAGAAATAACTTATTCAAAAATACTTGTAGGTCACATGGGAAGATCTGCAAGGTGATAGTGGACTGTGGTTCCACAAAGAATATAGTGTCAACAGAGATGGTGGACAAACTAAAACTTAGAAGGATACCCCACACTAACCGGGCTACAAAGTTTCATGGTTAAACAAAGGACATTAGATAGTGGTGGATGAACAAACTATGGTGGAATTTGAAATAGGAGAGTATAAGGACAAGGTTTTATGTGACATATTTCCCATGGATGCATGTCATCTCCTTCTAGGTCGTCCATGGAAATATGATGTGAAGGTCATTCATGATGGTGAAAATAATAACTATGTGATTACCAAACAAGGGAAGAAGTTTCAAATGGATCCATTACAAGAACCTAATGAAGAGAAGCATGTGGTAACTAGTGTGATTCTTTTGAGTGGAAAGGAGTTCCTAAAGGTCATGAAGAAGGAAAGAGGAGATTGTTGTGTAGTGATAGTGAAACCAAAGGAGGAGACTAAGGAGAAAGTCAGTATGCCACAAGAAGTGCAATAATTGTTGGAAAAGTACCATGAGATAGTTGGTAATGGATTGCCTAGTGCATTGCCACCCATGAGGGATGTGAGCCATCAGAGAGATCTCATACATGGAGCTAATCTACCTAACAAGGCAGCATATAAAATGACACCAAGTTAGAATGCAGAGATTGCAAAACAGATTCAAGATTTGTTAGAGAAAGGGCTCATAAGGAAGAGTTTGAGTCCTTGTGCTGTGCCAACTGTCCTTTCACCTAAGAAGGATGGAAATTGGAGCATGTGTACCAAATCTAGGGCCATTGACAAGATCATAATCAGATATAGATTTCCCATACCCTAGATTGAGGATTTGCTAGACAACTTCGGAGGTTCTTGTTATTTCTCCAAGGTGGATTTGAAGTGGGGATATCATAAATTCATGGTTAGGCATGGTGATGAGTGGATGATAGCCTTCAAGACAAATGAAGGGTTGTATGAGTGGCTTGTAATGCCCTTTGGCCTAACAAAAGAACCTAGTACATTCATGAGGCTCATGAATGAAGTGCTAGCATACTTTATAGGTAAGTTTGTAATTGTTTACCTTGATTACATTTTGATCTTTAGTAGGTCTAAGGAGGAGCACATGAAACACTTGGACCTGGCATTAAGGAGGCTACACCAAGAGAAGTTGATGATCAATCAAGAAAAATGTGAGTTCTTGAAAACTGAATTAGTGTATCTTGGTTTTGTTGTTGCTAAGGAGTGTATGAAGATGGATCTTGATAAGGTCAAGTCTATTTTGGAGTGGCCAACCCCTAGATCCATAGGAGATGTTAGAAGTTTTCATGTATTATCCTCCTACTATAGAAAGTTTGTGAGACACTTTAGTCATGTATGTTCACCTATCCTAAACACTATTAAGGGAGGAGTCAAATGTTAGTTCAAATGGATAGCAGCAGTAGATCAAGGTTTTGCAATGTTGAAGAAAAGGATAGGTGAACTACCTACTCTTAGGTTCCCCAAATTCAATTAGTTATTTGTGGTGGAGTTTGATGCTAGTAAACTAGCCATTGGGGTAGTGTTAAGTCAAGAGGGACATCCTATGGCATTCTTCTCAGAGAAGTTGAATGGGGCCAAACAAAAGTACTCCGCTTATGATTTGGAGTTGTATGCAATGGTGCAAGAACTCAAAAAGTGTAGACATTATATCCTACCAAGGGAATTTGTGGTTTACACAGAGAACCATGCCCTTATTTTCTTGAATGGGAAAGAAAAGTTAAATCAGAGGCACCTAAAATGGGTAGAATATTTGCAAGCATATACATTTGTCATCAAACACAAGAAAGGAGTTAGTAAAAAGGTTGTAGATGCTCTGAGTAGGAGGGTGTTGACTATTTAGGAGATACAATTATAGAGTGTAGGGATGAGTGATCTTAAAGATCTATACAAGGAGGACAGAGATTTCAAGGAAGCTTATGAAGCATGTGAGAAGTTCCAACAGGGTTTCCAAATAGAGTTTTCTGATTACATGTTGCAGGAAGGATTTTATTTCAAGGGACACTTAATGTGTATACCTCCATGCTCAATGAGGGAGAACATAGTCAAGGAGAAACACCAAGGAAGCTTAGGAGGCCATTTTGGAGTGGACAAAACACTTGAGAAAGTGAATAGGAATTAATATTGTCCTGAGTTACAATTAGATGTTAGGAAGTTTGTTGAGCACTGTCAGATATGTCAGAGAGTGAAAGGACAAAGTAGCAACACTGGATTGTATCAACCTCTATCCATACCTCAGAGACCTTGGGAGTTCTTGAGTATGGAATTTGTTTTAGAATTTCCTAAGACACCAAAGGGACATGACAATGTGTTTGTAGTGGTGGATAGGTTTAGCAAGATGGCACACTTCATTCCATGCAAATAGACAAATGATGCTTCACATATTGCAGGTTTATTCTTGAGAGACATCGTGAGAATCCATGGATTTCCATTAAACATCGTAAGTGACAAGGATAGTAAGTTTGTGGGTCACTTTTGGAGGACTCTTTGGAATATGTTAGGGAAAAAATTGTCTTTCTCTCCAGCCTATCATCATCAGTCAGATGGGAAAACTAAGGTAGTTAATAAGTCTTTGGTAAACCTATTGAGATGCTTGACTAAGAAGAATGGACAATCATGGGATCACATTATGGGACATGCAGAATATGCCTAAAATGACTCCATTAATAGGAGTACTGGTAAAAGCCCCTTTGAGATAGTTTATAGGGATCATTCTAGAGGTATCTTAGAGTTGAGGGATCTCAATATACAAGACAAAAGGAGTGCACAAGGAGAATCCTTTGCATAGAAGATGAAAGAGCTAGGTGACTAAGTGAGAAAGAATTTACAACATTAAGTTGATAAGTATAACAGTAAGGCAGATAAGACAAGGAGGGAGTCACAATTTAAGGTGGGAGATCTAGTACTTTCCTACCTTAGGAAGGAAATATTGCCTAAAGGTAAGCCAACCAAGCTACTGATTAAGAAGACAGGACCATTAAAGATCTTGCATAAGTATGGTAAGATTGTATATGAGGTGGAGTTGCCTCTTGATTTGGGCATCTCACCCATTTTAATTATGTGTGATCTCTATCCCTATAGGGGACTACCATAAGACACTGGTCAACACACTCTTTCATATTTGGGGGAAGAAGATTGGGTCAAATATTTGCCTACCCCTCTTTCTCTGCAGTTGGACAGCATACTGGACTCCAATGTGATTAAGAAGACCAGGAAGTGTACCTAGAAAGAGTATCTTGTGAAGTGATAGGGACTACCTCAATATGAGGCCACTTGGATGACTGAAGCTGACATTCTACAACATGGATTCACCATTGAAGACCTCCTAACTCAAGTGACTTGAGTTTCTTTTGTCTCAGGGGAGTATGGTGCAGAGAACCTCCCATTTTGTCTTTAAGATAGGTTAGATGGTGTTTAGGGTTATTTAGGGGTCTTTGGTGTTTTTTTTGATAAGATCCATGAGTCTTGGATCCAATTTGAATCATCTTTGTTTGTATGAGCAAAAGTTGCTCATTTTGTTCACAATGTGGTCACATGGTCTAAAAAGTGTAAGAGTTTTTAATTTTGGGAAACTAAGGGTTATGGTCTTCTCTAGGATCCTAAGTGTCCTAACTAGGGTCCTAGGATGGGTCAACATGCATCGAGTTGACCAAATTGGTCAAAGAGAAAGAAATGCTCAAAAGTTGCTCAAGCAACTTTTGTAACTTTTTGTAAAAAGTTGCAAATGGGAATTTGGATGGTTGTTACCACCCATGATCAGGTATTTGAGCATGGATTGATAATGTTTGAAGGGTTAATGGAGTTTTAGTTTTAGACCACATGTGGGAGCAATCTGTATGGATGGTTTTATGAGATTTCTTGCATTTTACAGTGTTTCTACATATGTGTACGGATTGAATTGAGAAATATGACTCCATCGGAGTGTAGATATTTGTGTTAGCTTTATTTTCCATATTCAAGTTTTGTTTCAAGTTTAGTAGGTGCAAAGTTACATTAGGATTTAGGTGACTCTGTCTACAATTGCAATTTGCAGAGTTGAAGGAACAAAATTGCCTCTAACCTAAGCATCCACAATTGAAAATGGATTAAACAAAGTGGGATGATAGGTTAGGTTCTATATATAGTGATTTTTTTTTCATTTTTGTTCTTTCAATTGAACTATTGGGTAAAAGCACAATAATCTGTCACCCCTGAGGACATTTTGGGGCACAAATTTGCGTTAGTCTCGGCCGAGTATAACTCGGCCAAGTCTAACATGACCAAGTCATCATGGGTGCCACATGGCACCATGTGGCACTGAGTGGCGCCTACGTGGCTTCAGACTCTTGGCCGAGAGGTACTCGGCTGAGTATACCAATCATTTTAAAATGCCGACAATAGCCCGCTAGCCCCTCATTTGCACTTTGAGGGGCTAGATTTCAGTGTGTGGGGTGAAGGTGACTACTTGGCCGAGTATCAGGTAGGTCCCCTGCTTTTTTTTTTGTTTGTTTAAATGTTTTACTGTATTTATGCATGTGTAAAATGATTTTTTTTATGTAGCATTATAATATAATTTTTTTTTTCTTCATTTTCTAGAAATGAATTTTTTTAGGT
>MU226704.1:2126892-2168748 GCA_018584345.1 Thuja plicata
TACGCATACGTCGACTACTACCAATATCCTCCCCTAGTTGAGTTTCACCTTCTTCAACATCGATAGGTTCTTCTTCAACATCGATAGGTTCTTCTTCAACATTGACCGGTTGCTCTTCGGTAAGTTTTGTATGACCTTTCATTTGGTCATTACTTTTATGATCATATTTCCTTGTTCTAGTCCTTTTATTTCCCATTGCTCAAATAGAAGCAAAAAATTTATTTTTCTTTCAGAATCCTTCTTTATTAAAAATGCCTTCTTCACTTCCTGTAGTCACAAAATGTCTTCTTCGCTTCCTCAAAAAACTCTATATATTATGAAATAAGTATTTAAATTCGCAATTGATATTTTTTTTTAAAAAAGAACTTTTATATATACCTTTGAAAATGAAAGGGTTGGTCACTCAAGCGACCGCTCGTGGGTGGCCAACCACTTGCTTAGACTCGGTCGAGTTACCCTTGGCCGAGTAGTACTTGGCTGAGTCATCCTATGTGGTATGCCATCTTGGCAACCAAACCTCCAAAAACACACCAAATCAGCAAGTGCTCACTTCTGCTAGTTTTTTCTCTATTGAAACTTAACAATGTCAAAAAAATAAAAGTACCCTTTTGTAGATCTCGGAACTATGATTCTTGACATATAATTTTTATATTATTTTGACTACATAACATTGAACAAATTTGTTAAAAGATGCATGTAGGTTATTAAAGCTTTTGGAAGTCGTTGATTTGGATAATATAAAAAAATAGTAAATCAATTCAAAAAAAAATTAAAATCATAGATAACATTAGAGAGGAGAGTCCTCTTCAATAATATGTAATTTATTTGGTTTTTGGTATAGTTTTGATAGGGGAAAAATGGCGGGAGACAAAAACGGTTGATTTGAACTAAGTTCAACTTTGAATACTTATAACGGGCAAAGTATACATCGAAAACACTTCTTTCTTTTTTTGGGCACTAGATATACATGTCATCTAAAACATATTCTGAAATTGGAGGAAAAACTATTGTTTTACTTATAATGATTTGGTGGGAAGTAAACACCCTGATTTACATTATTTTTCATGAAATGAAAAATAGACCTTAAAATTTCAAAAAACATATTAATTTTGGTTCAATTTTTTTTAAAAATATTATAGGCATATAATTCAGCCTATTTCACACATTTCATTAGTTTACATCATCTTCAAATTCTTAACAGAAATGTGAATTTTATGCCCTTGAAGTTTTACAGTTTTGGTGTTGTCATCTTTTTCCTTTGTAAAAGGGTGACAGATTATCGTGTTTTTACCCTATTAGACTTGGAGTAATGCCCTAGGCTGACTCCTTGGAGTAGGTGAGCAAGGACATGGTGAAAATGGAATTGAATTAGTACACCCATGATCTTGTATGGACAAATTAGTGGCATGTGTAGAATCCCTAATGTGTCCCCTTGAAGGATCAAAAGGTTACCAAAGGTGGAGTGGATTATGAAGACAAATTGAAGAAAATTTACACTAACTGGTCCGTAGGCCTAAAAGATAGGCTGAAAACTAGGGCCTGGAAGCAATTAGGGTTGTGGGTGTCTTGAGAAACTATACCTTTGGATTATTTAAGTTCTAGTTGATAGATTTCAGATTCATAAGGTCTCAAATAATTTTTTTTGGGATAATTTGGAGTATTGGCCTAAAAACAGTGAAAATAGACCTACTAGAAATAGGCCTAATTAGGCCTATCTTGGAATTGTGACCATATAGAGGTGAATAGGGTAACCGGAAGTGTTTTGAACACCTAGAATGTAAATGTAAGGTCCTATGAACATAGGCTATAGCCTAGAAGGTGTGTGGTAAGATCCTAAGCAAGGGTTTGGGGTTCTAGAGGAAGATCTAGTGAAAAATTGAGATGATTGATGAACTAGTTGGAATAGTTGAAATTATTTGAGTTTTGTTTCTTCATCAACTCAACTATACCTAGGAGGAAAGTTTATTAGGAGGTCTTGGAGGCCAATCTTGGTGAATAAAATATAGATGAGTAGACCATTAGATTCTTTGGGGAAGTGATAAAAACTTGGGGTGAAGGAAATAATAGAACTCTATACCCTCTACATCATTTTCCCACACTCATTATTAGCATGGTAGAATGACTATAATTATCTAAATACCTCTATGCAATCATCTAGCCACCTTTGGTTTATCATCACATACATATTCCTACCTAATGTTATTAAAATATTTAAAATTTATTTTAGATGATCTAACATTTGGTATCAAAGCTACTATCTGTGTGCAATGTTTAAGATTAACATTTGAAAGAATCTTTGTGGCACGGTGATGTATTGGTTGATTGTATTTTTTTGAAAGGCTCATTATTTTCTCTATCAAATATTTGTTTATACCATTGTGGTCGTCCAAAGCTCTAGGGGGATTGTTATATGAGTATGGATTTATTTGAGGCATATGTAGACTCATTTTTTGTTCTTCATATTGCTCTAATGCCATAGTTTTGATGGAAGATTATGACCCCATATACCAGTGATCTCACAATAATGTGTCCCAATTTTTTTAACGAAGGAAATTTGGGTTTGAAAATGTTTTATAAATTTAATGCCTTCGCCCAAAGCCTAGTGTTCGCATGAAGGGGTACAAGCCTTAGCGCAAACTACACTACGTCCGGGTGTTCATGCGAAGGCACCACTTCAGGCGAACACACCTTTGGCTGGATTCTCAATATATTTCTAGCGACACATTTCACTTTCATATTTTACAAATGGAGATATTGTTAACCCAGGGCTTACAGCGAACCAGTGACGTCTAGTACATCATCAACACATCCTGAACTTTTTTGACCTCTTTCGATTGTCATTAGCATCAAGTACTCACATTTTTCCCTTTTTTACTTATTTGTTTATTGTAAATTATATGTTTTATATTTAGTTTAGTTAGTTTTTTCTTCCAAATAATTTTTAGTTTATATATATATATATATATATATATATATATATAATGATAATGTCAAAAAATCATAGTAGAAATGCTAGAAAATGTTAGAAAACATTTAGAAAACATTACAAAACCATAGTAGAAATGTTAGAAAATGTTAGAAAATATTAGAAATGTTAGAAAATGTAGGAAAATATTAGAAAACATTATAAAACCATTGCATAAATGTTAGAAAATGTTAGAAAATATTAAAAAATGATATAAAATATAAAATATAAAATATTATTTATTTTGTAAATTGTTTTTAGTAAAAGAAGTAAAACTCTCTCTCTCTCTCTCTCTCTCTCTCTCTCTCTCTCTCTCTCTCTCAATTATGTATATGTTAAATTTATGTATGAATGTTATTCATGTATAGTTACATGTTAAAATATCATCCTAGGATCCCTTAGTACATCGTAGGACCCTTTAAGACACTTAGAACCCTGTAAGACACCTAGGGCCCATTATTATAACCTTTATTCTTTAATAACCCCTATTGTGACATAAAACTCTTAAAGAACCCTTAGGATCCTTTAAGACACCTAGGACCCCTTATTAGGACTATTACTGACATGAGATTCCTTAACATGTTAAAATGTTATCTTAGTACCCCTTAGTACTTTATATGACCCATTAAGACACCTAGGACCCCTTATTAGGAGCTTTTGTGACATAAGATTCCTTAACAACCCATATTTTGTCCTAAGATTTCCTAAGATTCCTTAAGAACCATTAGTATGACCTATTATGTCATAATAGATCCTCTTAGGATCAATTATGACATAATAGGTCCTATTATGACATATGAAGCCTTAAGATGACGTATTACAACATATGATCCCTTAGGACACCTAGGACCCATTATTAGGACCTTTTGTAACATAAGATTCCTTAACAACCCTTATTGTTACATAAGATTCATTAAGATTCCATACAAACCCTTAGTATGATCTATTGTGACATAATAGGTCCTATTATGACATAATAGATCCTATTATGACATATGACCCCTTAAGATGACCTATTACAACATGTGACCCCTTAAGACACATAGGACCCCTTATTAGGGCCTTTTATGACATAAGATTTCTTGGCAACCCTTATTGTTACATAAGATTCCTTAAGATTTGATAAGAACCCTTAGTACAAACTATTATGACATAATAGGTTCTATTATGACATAATAGATGCTATTATGACCCCAGAAGATAACCTATTACAACATATTACCCCTTAAGAAACCTACCTTTACTAGGACCTTTTGTGACATAAGATTCCTTGACAACCCTTAATTGTGACATAATATTCCTTAAAATTCCATAAGAATCCTTAGTATGACCTATTATGACATAATAGGTCCTATTATAAAATAATAGGTCCTATTATGACATAATAGATGGACTATTATGACATATGACACCTTAAGATGACCTATTACAACATATGACCCTATAAGATACCTAGGACCCCTTATTAGGAGCTTTTGTGACAGAAGATTCCTTAACAATCTTTATTATGACATAATATTATATAATATTCCTTAAGAACCCTTAGTGCAACCTATTATGAAGTAATAGGGCCTATTATGACATATGATCCCTTCAGATGACCTGTTATAACATATGATCCCTTAAGACACCTAGGACCCTTTACTGGGACAATTTGGGACATAAGTTTCCTTAAAAACCCTTATTATGACCTAAGATTCCTTAAGAACACTTAGTACAACTTATTATGACACAATAGGCCCTATTATGACATAATGGGAATATTATGATATAATAGATCTATTATGACATAATTGGTCCTATTAAGACATATGATCCGTTAGGACACCTAGGACCCCTTATTAGGAATTTTTGTAACATAAGATTCCTTAACAACCCTTATTATGACATGATGACCCCTTAAGATGACCTATTGCAACATATGACCACTTATTAGGACCATTTGGGACATAAGATTCCTTATCAACCCTTATTGTTTAAATATTATGTATGGTTAGATCTTGTTTTAAAAATTATACTTTATTACATATCCATCATTTCGTATTGTATTTAAGTATAATTTTAGATTCAGATATTTGTTTCTATTTTACATGCACTTGTACTTAATTGTTAACACTTAACACATGTGTTAGCCCTATTTCAAAAAAAATCTAGTTCTATGCCTTTGCCCCAGTCTCTGTAATTTATTTTAGGTCTCTGGCCCTTAGGGTTTTGTCTCCATCATGAAAATATGTCTTAAACCCTAAACCTTCTTGGCTTTTTGTAACTTTAAGTTACCTTTTTTGAGTCACTTAAGTTTTATAATCCCATGTGTTTCAATTAATGTTGTCGACCAGGACCACTTTATCACTTAAGTCTTTAGGTTTTATGTGTTTTATATCCTGGCATGGTTTTAATATTTCCCTCCGCATTCCTTTATTACTTTTTACATCTACTGAGAAAGTTGAATTTAATCCTATGACTGGCACATTACTTGGAACACACAGATGAAGGTAGTTAATCTTTAAGACATCACACCTATGTGACAAGTAGTGACTTGTGGGACCTGGCTAGATATCAAGTGAATTTATTGAGTGATCAAGTTAGATTTGATTGTGTGGTTAGTGCTTTTCCTTGAAGAGAATATGAATGATAGATACTGATCAATGCATCATGCCTGATCAACATGTGTAAATTTGTTGAGGCTATGGATGGGTTCAAGACAAATTAGGTTGGATTTTATCTGATCCATGGTTGATGTTTTTCGTTAACCTCAAGATGCGATGATGTTACTGTTCAAGGCATTGCACCATCTTGACAGGTGGTGCTATCTAATATGAGGGACCGATGAGATAGATCAATGAATGGTCAAGTTGTAGAGGATCTTGCAGCTTGTGTAAAGCCTCAAAACAAAGATGTGTCTGATATAACCTTCAAGGCATAGCGCTTGATGGAAACGTGGAAAGTGGCAGGCCAAATCTAAAGTCAAAGGAGAGGTACGAGATAGTCAAGTCATATGTCATCCAATAGTGCGTGTAAAGCCTTGAATTAGAGATAAAATTACTTTAATCATCAAGGAATTCCACCCTTGCACCACATGTCCCAAGTGGGTCTAGATCAAAGAAAAGGTAATAAAGTTAAAGGTCTGATAAGTTTGGGAAAGATCTACAGTGGGCACTTTTCCTTAATAAAAAAGATGAGGCTTTTTACCATTTGAGGTATCAAGATAGACTGCCACATGTCTATGGTGGGACGAGGCTTAGGTGAAGGGATGATTAAAAGGTGGTTAGTTCAAATCTCATTGTGTGGCTGGTGCTTCACCTCAGGCTAAAGATGCATGGAAGATAGTCATTAAGGCATTTCTCTTGTATGACTTGTGTCTTATCTAGAAGGTGGGACCTGTGGTCAGTAAGGTGGTAGTCAGGTAAGCCATAGTAGAGTTGATGTTGATCTAATGGCTAGCGCAAAGCCTTATAATGAAGATGATCCTCAGATAGTGTTTGAGCATTACACCTACCTGACACATGGATAGATGATGGGACCTGACACATGGATAGATGATGGGACATATTAGTTTGAAAATATTGTATGGTTGGTGTAAAGCCTTAAGGATAAGTGATAAATATCTAATGATAAAGTCATTGCACTTGTGCGACACCTGGCAGAATCTGATCAGGGCTTGGGTAACTTAAATGTTGATCCGCAGTTTCATTTTAAAGTCGAATAAAGTTTTGGTCTCAGTCATTGATGAGGGTTTCACTCCAGGGAGTTAGCCGTTGTAAGTCATTTTAAAAATTTTAAATGCTTTATGTGTGTTTCCAACCTTGCTTGCGTGTTGTAGACTTGGGTGGGAGTGGCTTGAGGTCTTTCTTATCCTTGGATCAACTTTAATGGTGCCATTTGAGTGGCTAGGGATGTTCTCTATGGTCCTAGTAGCTTTTAATGCTGCATGGTGGTCTTGTTTGGTTCCTGGTCTACTTTCTATTTTGGGGTTTCTTTTCCCATGCCGTGATTGTTCTACATTTATTTAATTGATCTTTTCTTGTGGCTTGATGGGTGATTCCTCAGATCAAATATTTTCTTGATCTTTTGGAGAAAGATCAACCAGAGAAGAAGGACTATATTTAATTGATGAGAAGGAAAATTGTTAGTAACCCTCTTCTAGGGTTTTCCTTTTCCTATAAGTCTTTTTATTCTCTCAATGTTAGGGGTTCCATAATTTTTGACCCTAAGTGTTGGCTCAAGAGTTTTAGTTCTAGGGATATAGCAGATTCATGTTAGAATATGTTGAAAATAGATAGAAAGTTCATGTAATATTTTGCACATTATTGAATGGTGTTTATTGTAGTCACATTGATTCAAAAATTTGACTCATCATACTTAATATAATTTTCTCTCAGTTTCAAGTCTCTCCTTGGTGTTCATTTTATGATTTTTTGATTTCCAGGTTCTTTACATAGAGTTATCTATGTATATTTTATAAACCATAGTTTTAATCTAGCATCAAATTGAATATGCTTTGGGTATAACATAAATTCATTGGGTGTATCTACAGAGGGATTCTATAAGAAGTGTGTGACCTAAGATACTTATGTTTATGGCTATGATTCTTTTCCAATAGGTTAATTTCTATTCTTAGTTTTTGCATTGAAGTGTTTCCTAATGTGGTGTAGTACACCCATGACTGTCACTGATTGACTGTCATTCTGCAAGATTTATGTTTTTAATAAATGGATTGATTTTAGAGGATCATCCTATTTTGGTTATGGATCCATGTGTGTGGTCAAGGATCTCTTAGGAAATCTTATGATCCTAGAGATGCCTTAGGCCATTTGGATCACCTAGTTAGGCTTAAGTTACTTTAAGCATGAATTTTATGTTGTTAGGAATCCTTAGTGTTAAATATTTGGATCCATGTCATTTTAGGCATATTATGTCAAGTTGATAAGTTTAGATTCATTCCAAAAGTCTTTGAGTGCAAAAAGACAAGATTTTTCCAAATGTTGGAAATTTGTCAAAAAGTTGCTCATGCAACTTCCAAAATTTGCCCGAGAATTGCAAGATGGAAGACCAAAATTCATAGGGCATTTTGGATCGATCTAAATTCACATATGAAGTGTTTTTAAGTGTTTATTTTAAACCTAGATGGTTATAAGTTTTGTATTGAAGTTTGAATGCATTTGGAATGGAAGATGACTAGTTTTACTGAGCATTTCTGAGTTGTACGGCCATGTCTAGTGTGATCTCTAAAAACCAAGTTAATTTTTTGAAGGTCCTTTGTGTTAGCATAACTTTCCAGTTGGTTTGGAGTTGTTTTGTTTTGATTTGAGGTACTTTTTATTCAGTTTTCCAAAAATAGTCCACGAAGAGGCTTATTAGAAACAGATTTCACTAATGAAGTCCTAACTTGCATTTTGTTTGGTGTATTTCACTAAGATCCAGGAAAATGCAAGTTAGTATGGTATATTTAAGGATTACAGAAGATTGGGAGATGGATCAAAGGGTAAATCCATCATGCATCAAGCCCTAGGCTGAATACCTCAATGTATTCAACCTAGAATGAAGGAGAATGAAGTGTTATGTTTGTTAGATAGTTTGGTTGAGTAAATTAAGAGTGGATTTAAGTTGTGGGGAGTTATTTGAAGAGATCTAAAGCACCATTTCAATCCCATGTACCCAATTTCTAGTACTTGCTTTGGTATCCAAGCCTAATTAAGCTAATTAGGTCTGCAAACTTGGTGATTGTTAGGTGTTGCTGGAGTGGAGTTGGAGCCTAGGACTTTGGGGTTTGACATAAATTCCAAAAGGGTATCTAGATATATCCTTATTTTTCTAATTGATGATCAGGAGGAAAAGTTAAGTTTGAAAAACCACTTAGACAAGACTACAAGGAATTCTAGGACATTCCTAGATAGGTACTATATGATAGTTGGAGGAAAAAAACAAAGGGTGATTCTTAGTCCCCATGGCACAAGGAAGGTTTCCCAATAGTTGGTTTGGGTTGGTGGAGTCACTCGTGAAAACTTCTAGTTTGTGGCTTGGAATAGGGCTAGTGTCCCTAAAGCTCAAAAGTGCAAGATCTTGAATTGGATTGTATTCAATTGGGAAGAGCTGAGAAGTAATTCTACCACCTTGGATAGGTAGAAGACATTGTATATGAAATGATCTAGGATCCTAGGAGAGTATAAGTTGACTTGGGTGTCTCATTGAAGACAAAGTAGAAAGACCATACTTCTTGTTGTCACCTCTACATTATGTGGTATTAGAGCTTAGAAAAGCTCTTGGGAATAAGACTGGCAGAGAAGGTTGATGATACTGATGGAGAGATCCCTTTGAGGGTTACCAAAATGGGGCTAGCTAGGATTGTGAGGGAGGGAAGCTAAGAATAAGAAGATGGAAATAGAAATAGAGAAATTGAAGAGTTATTAGATAAGTAGGACTACTGGTGATGATTCAGAATCAGACCAAGAAGAAGAAGAAGAGGAGACTGAGATACAGAGGACAAGGGTGCCCAAAGAGAAAAGGATCTTAGAATCTTTAGAGAGAGTGGGTAGGAGAGATATCAAACCAGACCTACCAATGTTTATGGGAATGATCGACCCTGAGGAATGCATGGATTGGGTGGAGGCCCTAGAAAATTATTTTGAATGTGAGGATATCCCTATCTCATAGAAAACAAATATTTCCAAGTCTAAAATGAAAGGACCTCCACTAAGTTGGTGGAACTTCCTATAAAGGGAGAGGGTAGAGAAAGAAAAGGACCCTATAACCACATGGAAGAAGACGTTGAGAGAAGTCAAGAAACAATTTGTTCATGAAGACTATGAGGTAACTCTACATAAGAAGTTGCAAAATTTGAAGCACAAGGATCTTGATGTGGGAACTTACACTGATGAATTCCACAAGATCTCTATGAAGAAAAAGACCCCTAGAAGTGAGAAACAAAAACTTTCTAGATACATGAATGGGCTTAAGTATAGTATTCAAGATGAACTAATCTTGTTTTATCCCCAATCTTTACACTAGTGCTATCAGATGGCTATGAAGACTGAAGAGAAACAAAAGAGGAGAGGAGAACATAATAGAACAATAGAGGAAGGGGAAATGGTTTCAGAAGTAGAGGAAGGTTTCAAGGAAGAGGATCATCTCCAAGACCATAGGGATAATCCAATCACCAAGAGTATGAAAGAGAGAAGAATAAAAGAAGTAATTTTATAGGGGGTAGAGGAAATAGAAGAGGAAGGTCAGGAGGTAGAAGTACCTATATGTTTACTAGAATGTGTTTCTCCTACAATCAGATTGGTCACCAATCTTTTAGATTCCCAAACAAGGCCAGCACATCAAGAGGAGATAGGAGAGTCCAACTCACCCAAGATGAGGACTGTAAAAGCATGACTTCCTATCACACCACTACATCTAGACCTATAGACCCTTAACAAGGAGAGTGCATAATGTTCAATAGAACACTCTTGAATGTGCCACCTCCCAAGGAGCCTCCATAAAGGAAGAGTCTATTTCGAGCTCACTGCAAGGTACTTGGTAAAATTTGCAAAGTTATTGTTGATTTTCGTTCCATGGAGAATTTAGTTTCTAATGGAATGATAGATAATATTGGTTTGAAGAAAATACCCCATCCAAGTCCTTATAAAGTATCTTGGCTTAAGAAAGACCAACAAAATTTGGTAGATGAGCAATGTTGGGTAGAGTTTCAAGTAGGAGAATAAAAAGATAAAGTCTTGTGTAAAGTTGTGAATATGGATGCATGCCATCTTCTCCTAGGATGGCCTTGGAAATATGATTTTTATTCTCAACATGGGGGTAAGAAAAATGTGTACACTTTAACTGAGAATGGGATTAGTTACACTATGACACCCCTCTCTGATTCTGAGAAAGATAGAGCTTTAACAAACAGTGTTACCTTAGTGGGAGAGAAGGAATTTTTGAAATTCCTTAAGGAAAGAGACACACCTTGTTTTTCCATCATAGTAAAGCCCAAAACAAAGCCTTAAAGGATTCCAATAGGTCAATAACCTCAGAGAAGTGTTGGCCCCAAAGAAGTAAAAGATTTATTGAATAAATACAAAGGAATAGTTGTAGACAAGAGAACTGATGTTTTTCCACCATAGAGAGATATTAGCCACTATATAGACCTCATACCTGGTTATACCTTACCAAATAAGGCTTCTTACAAGTTAACCCCTGACCAAAATGTAAAAGTTGCAATAGATATTCAATAATTGATGGAGAAAGGTTTCATTAGGAAGAGCATAAGCCCTTGTGCAATCCCTACAGTCCTAGCACCTCAGAAGGAGGGTACATGGAGGCTATGTACTGACTATAGAGCCATCAATAGGATAACCATCAGATATAGGTTTCTGATTCCAAGGATAGAATATCTCATGGACTATCTAGGGGGAGAAAAATATTACTCAAAAATTGATCTAAAGAGTGGGTATTGTCAAATTAGGATCAAAGAAGGGGATGAGTGGAAGATAGCTTTCAAAACCAATGAGGAGTTGTTTGAATGGGTAGTGATGCCCTTTGGTCTCTCTAATGCTCCTAGTACTTTTATGAGATTGATGAATGAGGTCCTTAAAAATTTCATAAATCACTTTATTGTTGTTTACTTAGATGACATATTGATATTTAGCAAGGATAAAGATGAGCATTTGATACATCTAGACATGGTAATGAAGAGACTACATGAAAAAAAGTTGAGGATAAATTTGGAAAAATGTGTGTTTATGCAAGAGGAACTGATAATTATTGGTTTTTTCATCTCTAAGGGAAATTATAAAATGGATCCTTCCAAGGTTGAATCTATACTAAATTGGTACACTCCAAAATATTTCACTGAGGTTAAAATTTTCCATGGATTAGCTAGCTTCTAAAGGAAATTTGTTAAGTAATTCAGTGGGGTGAGTGCACGAATGATAGATACTATCAAAGGGGGAAGGAAATGAAAGTTTGTATGGATTGATGTTGTAGATAAGTCCTTTGAATATCTTAAAACAAGGGTCTCTCAAAAACCTATCTTAACACTACCTGATTTCCATAAGGTGTTCACCATTGAATGTGATGCTAGTAAGAGATACTTTGGGCGTGTTCTCAGTCAATAAGGGAGACCTATGGTATTATTTAGTTAAAATATTAATGAAGCTAAACAAAAGTACTCTACCTATGATTTGGAGATGTATGCTATTGTCTAATCACTAAGAAAGTGGACGCATCACTTATTTCCAAAGGAATTTATTGTATATACTAACAATCACGTTTTGAGTTTTCTTAATAGGAAAGAGAAGCTGAACCCTAGACACCTCAAGTGGATGGAGTACTTGAAAGCATTCACTTTCACCATAAAAAAAAAGAAGGGGGTAGCAAATAAGATAGATGATACATTGAGAAGAAGGAATTTGGCCATACAAGAAGTGACCTTGGAAAGTGTAGCTATCTCTATCCTCAAGGACATGTATCCCAATGATGAAGACTTCAAGGAAATTTATAAAGTTTGTTTTGAACTAGGAGATAGATATCACACCGAGTTTGCAGAATATATGATTCAAGAAGGATTTTTGTTTAAGGGGAGTCAATTGTGCATCCTTGATTTTTCCATGAGGGAGAACATCATAAAAGAGAAGCATTGTGGATGTCTATCAAGCCACTTTGGTCTTGACAAGACACTTGAATTAGTAAGAAGATTCTACTTCTGGCTCAAGACGTAGACTGAGATAAGGAGATTTGTGGATTTTTGTCTAATTTTCCAAAAAGCCAAAGGCACCAATTCAAATGAAGGCTTTTACACACTATTACCCATTCCCAAAAAACCTTGGGACTCCATCAACATGGATTTTGTATTAGGTCTTCCAAGGACCAAGGAAGGCTATGACAGTATTTATGTGGTTTTAGACAGGTTCTTGAAGATGGCACACTTCCTACCTTGTAATACCACACATGATGCCTCAAGTATTGTAGGGATATTCTTCAAGGAGATTGTAAGACTCCATGGTTTACCAATCACCATTGTTTCAGATAGAGACCCCAAGTTTTTGGGACATTTTTGGCATACCATGTGGTAGAAACTTGGAACAAATCTAGTCATGTCATCTACCTGCCATCCTTAATCAGATGGACAGACTGAAGTCATCAATAGATCTTTGGGAAACTTGCTAAGGTGTCAAAAAAATGAGTATGGAGTGGCATGGGACTCAATGCTTCCACAAGAAGAGATCTCCTATAATGATTGTGTCAAAAAAAGTTTAGGACTCAGTCCTTTTAAAATTCTCTATGGATCCCACCCTAGGGGTGTCTTGGAACTAAGAAACATCCAAAATTTTGACCAAAGGAATTATCAAGCAGAGGATTTTGCAGAGGTAATGAAGAACATCCAGCAACAAGTGAATATAGACTACAACAAACCTCTGATAGGTATAAACAAGAAGCAAATGTCAAAAGGAGAGATTTCCAATTCAAGGTTAGAGACATGGTTATGGGTCACCTCAAGAATGAAAGACTACCCAAGGAAAAGTACACCAAACTGATGATGAAAAAGATTGAACCCTTTAGAATTTTGAAGAAATGTGGAAATAATGAATATAGAATTGAATTACCTTCAACCATTGGTTTATCCCCCATTTTCAATGTAACTGACCTATACCTATACAAAGGTCCTGTTACTGATGTCTCCATTGTAGATGCTCAAGATCTGCCATACGACAAGGAGCTACAAGATCTACCAAAACCACTAACACAAGAGATTGATTGTATATTAGATAAGAGGATAGCCAAACAAACAAGGAGGTCTACATTCTATGAATATCTAGTTAAATGGAAACAACATTTAGTGGAGGATTCTACTTGGTCAACACCTAAAGAGATCAAGAAGACTGGTTTCATACTGAAAGATCTCCCAACTCAAGGGACTTGAGTTAATTTTGTCTTAGGGAGTATGGTGCAGTGCACCCATGACTATCATTCTGCAAGATTTATGTTTGTAATAAATGAATTTATCTTATAGGATCATCCTATTTTTTTTATGGATCCATGTTTGTGGTTACGGATCTCTTAGGTAACCTTATGAGCCTAGAGATGCCTTAGGCCATTTGGATCACCTAGTTAGGCTTAAGTTTCTTTAAGCATGATTTTTTTATGTTTTTAGGAATCCTTAGTGTTAATTATTTGGATCCATGTTATTTTAGGCATATTATGTCAATTTGATAAGTTTGGATTCATTCAAAAAGTCTTCGAGTGCAAAAAGACAAGATTTTGCCAAATGTTGAAAAGTTGTCAAAAAGTTGCTCATGCAACTTCCAAAAGTTGCTCGAGAATTGAAAGATGGAAGCCCAACATTCACATGGCATTTTGGATCAATATAAATTCACATATGAAGTGTTTTTAATTTTTTTCTTCAAACTTAGGTAGTTAGAAGTTGTGTATTGAAGTCTGGATGCATTTGGAATGGAAGATGAAGAGTTTTTTTTAACATTTCTGACTTGTATGGCTGTGTCTGGTGTGATCTCTAAAAAAAAAAGTTAATTTTTTGAAGGTCCTTTGTGTTAGCATAAATTTCCAGTTGATTTGGAGTTTTTTAGTTTTGATTTGAGGTACTTTTAATTCAATTTTTGAAAAATACTCCAAGAAGAGGCTTGTTAGAAACAAATTTCACTAATGAAGTCCTAAATTTCATTATATCTTGTGGATTTCACTAAGATCCTAGAAAATTCAATTTAGGATGGTATATTTAAGGATTCTAGAAGCTCAGGATATGGATTGAAGGGTAAATCCCTCATGCATCAAGCCCAAGGCTAAATACCTCAATGTATTCAGCCTAGAATGAAGGAGAATGAAGTGTTATGTTTATTATATAGTTTTTTTGAATTAATTAAGATTTGATTTGAGTTGTGGGGATTTATTTAAAGAGTTCTGAATCACTATTTCAATCCCATGTACCTAATTTCTAGTACTTTCTTTGATATCCAAGCCTAATTAGGCCAATTAGGTTTGTGAACTTGGCGAGTGTTAGGTGTTGCTGGAGTGGATTTGGAGCCTAGGAATTTGGGGTTTGACATAAATTCCAAAAGGGTATCTATATATATCCTTATTTTTCTAATTGATGATCAAGAGGAAAATTTATGTTTGAAAAACCACTTAGACAGGGCTACAAGGAATTCTAGGATAGTCCTGGATAGGTACTGTATGATAGTTGGAAGAACAAACCAAAAGGTTGATTCTTAGTCCCCATGACATAAGGAAGGTGTCCCAATAGTTAGTTTGGGTTGGTGGAGTCACTGGTGAAGACTTCTATTTTGTGTCTTGGAATAGGGTTAGTGTCCCTAAATCTCAAAAGTGCAAGATCTTGAATTGGATTGTATTCAATTGGGAAGAGTTGAGAAGTAGTTCTACCACCTTGGATAGGTAGAATACATTGTTTATGAAAGGATATAGGATCCTAGGAGAGTATAAGTTGAATTGGGTGTCTCATTGAAGACAAAGTAGAAAGACCACACTTCTTGTTGTCACCTCTACATTATAACGGATAAGGCATTGATCAAGAACTAGTATATTTGTTTGCTAGTATATGTATGATCTGGTTTGTTTATATTCTACAAATTTACATAAAAATCATATCCAAGTTCCCTATTATTTGTGGGTGTTGGTTGTTAGTCCTAAATCATAATGGAGAGTCAATGAGTGTTTGGTTAACACTTAGCACTTTCTTACTATCATCTGGTGTTTGAATCTAGAAGTATAAGGTATTAAAAAGAGTTGAATTTTGTCTGGATTAGGTGTATCCACCTTGGTTTTGTAGAGCCATAAGTTTAGAGAGTAGTCTTGTCCCTATAGTTGGCTCAGTTACCTTGCAGAACTGTCACACTTGGAACTAACCATTCCTAATATCAGTCTTAAGGTATATTGGTGGCTTCTCAAAGCATAAACATTTTCAAACACCAACAACATGTTAGGCCTCAACGCTCACACATGATTCTAGTTTTAGAATAACTGAGAGGGTGGGTGAATCAGTTAGAATTAGTGCCCTCACAAAATTATCCTATAGTCCCAAATTTCTCCAGATGCATATCAAAACAAATTCAATCATATAAAACTGTGCTCGGTGAAAATCTAAACTGTGATTCCAAAACTTACTGTTAAGTCATCTATTGAGTATCAGTAAATTAATACTTTGATTAACGATCTAGGAAAAGAAAATAAAGTGTAAAGTAAAATAACAATCCACAACATTCATACATGTTGACACATATATTTTTAGTGTGGAAATCATGTTAAGGGAAAAAAACCACCTAGGACCGATAACCAAAAAATACTTTCACTCTTCTGAATTGAGCTTGGTGAAGAGCCAACCCTATTAAAGGTTACAATTCATAGTGTTTGATAGAAAGAGGTATGATAATGGGGCCAAAGGCAATCCCAAATACCAAATGATCTTGCAAACACACAATGTAGAAGCAATAACAATAGTGAGAGAATAAACAACAAAGATCATTTTCATTAATTGATCAAACTCATTACATGTCAGGTTGTAGGGCCTTCCTAGTTTCGGCCATATACATTCAATGAATTAAAATTTGATCTTCATACATGCAATGTCATATACCTGCTTACAAATATTTCAATCCTTAACTTCTATTCAATTCTACCATGCTCCAAGAGTTTCCTAAAACTAAGAACATAGAAATAAATATATACAAGAGTCCACCAAAGAGGTCGGTGCTCAAATCCATAAGAGAGACCCATATTTAGGTCCAAAAAGATCCTAATGAGAGACCTCAAATAAATTAAGCCACAAAAATTAAATGCAAAAGTCGGCCACTAGATCCAACTCCAAAATAAACAACTTGGGAAAATGTTGACCGAGCAACAAAGTGACTTGGGAAAAGAACACCCTGAGAAACAAAATAGGTTACCTGAGCATCAGAAGAGAAACCTGAGCAATAGGAAACAATCAAGCATGCTCAAGAAATAGACCCTGAACAAAAAAATCAAGCATGCCTGAGTGATAGAACCTGGGCAACAAAGAAGGAACAAGCATGCCTGAGTGATAGAACTTGAGCAACAGAGAATGCTCTGAGAAGCCTTCAAACAATCTAAGGAAAAAAACAAACATATTTTTGGTTGAGCAAGCTTTCCAAAGACCCAATATTATCTTTCATCAAACACCTGGGGTTACAAGAAATTATTCCCTTAATCATGTCTTAGGTCCAACCTGAAATGAATCCAACTTAGGTTGAGAAATCCAAGATGAGCCCTCAATCAGTTTATTCTTAAACTTTACCAGATACTCCATGTATTCCCTTCCTCTTTTACTTCTCCCAACTCTTTGTTTCAAAATATTTTCAACTTCCTCTACCTGATTCTTACGATAATCATTTGGTACTGTTACTTCTTCATTAGGTTCATGATATTCATGCAAGTCTAAAATATTGAATATAGGTGATATATCCATGTCATAAGGTAATTCAACTTTATAACCATTTCTATTGTCAAATCTTCTTAGTATTTTTCAAGGACCAAATTTCTTAATCTTTAATTTACCATATGTTCCAATAGGAAATATACCTTTCTTCAAATGAACCATTACATCATTAGCAACTTCAAATGTTTTATGTCTTCTTGATCTGTCTACATTATCCTTGTATTTCTGATTACTTTTCTCCAACTTCTATTTTACATCCTCATGCAAGGTCTTCATGAACTCAATAAATTCCTCTACTTTAACACTTCTTTTCTCTTATCCAACAATATCTCTCAAATCTGATATACCTCTCAGTTGTGTGCCATGAACAATCTCAAAATGTATTTTTCTAGTGCTTCTGCCAACATCAAACCCTAATTGCTTGGTGTGTCTCCAACTAGGCATCTCAACAAATTACTCAAACTTTGATTTACAACCTATGTTTGTCCATTAGTCTATAAATGAAATGTAGAACTAAAATTCAACTCAATATCCAACTTCTTCCAAAGTGTTCTCCAAAAATATCTTACAAACTTATTGTCTCAGTCAGAGATAATACTCCTTGGTAATCCATGCAATCTGACAATCTTCTTAAAGAAACGATATGCTATATGCACTGCACTTGATGTGTTCTTACATGGTATGAAATGTGAAAATCTACGCACAACCACAAATATGGAATCATTCCTCAGTAAGCCAAGAACAAAATCCATGCTAATATCACTCCAAGGTTTCTCAAGAATAGTAATTGTTGTATACAAACCAATATTCTAACTCACTCTTTTTGCAACTTGACAAACGCCACAACTTTTCACAAATTTATGAACATCCTTATACAACTGAGGCCAAAAGTATCTTTTCTTTAGCAAACTCAATGTTTTATCAATACCAAAATGTGTAGCCAATCCACTACTATGTTTTTCCTTAATCAGATTAGTTCTCATTGATCCTCTTGGTATGCACAACCGAATACCTTTGAAAAACATATATTCCTGAATGAGATATTTTATATACCATAGTTTTAATCTAGGATCAAATTGACTATGATTTGGGTATAAAATAAATTTTGGGTGTATCTACAGAAGGATTTTATAATAAATGTGTGACCTGAAATACATATGTTTATCACTATGACTACTTTCCAAAAGGTTAATTTGTGTTCTTATTTTTTGCATTGAACTGTTGCTTAATGGATAAGGCACTGATCAAGAACTAGTATATTTGTTTGTTAATATATTTTTGTTCTGGTTTGGTTATATTCTTCAAATTTACATCAAAACCATATCCAAGCTCCCTATTATTTTTGGTTGTCAGTTGTTTGTCGTAAATAGTAATGGAGAGTCAAGGAGTGTCTAGTTAACACATAGCACTTTCTTACTATCATCTGTTGTTTGAATCTAGAAGTATAAGGTATTGAAAAGAGTTTAGTTTTGTTTGGATTAGGTGTACCTTCCTTGGTTTTGTAGAGTTAGAAGTGTAGAGGGTAGTCTTTTCCCTATATTTGGTCTAGTTACCTTGCAGAGCTCTCACACTTGGAACTAACCATTCTTGATATCAATCTCAATGTATATTTGTGGCTTTTCAAAGCATAAACATTTTCAAACACCAATAGGATGGTGACTCTGCTGGAGAATAAGAAATATATTGTTGTAAGTGACCAGTAAGTTGACCATTGGAATCATAGTGTTATCTTTTTGTTGTCCTTATCTTATGAGTTTCCTTATTTACCATATTCATCTTGGTTAAGTGTTGTATTTTCCCAACTTGTTTAGTGGCAACTCTGAGTTTTCTCTATAGTAGTATTGAATAACATATTTCATTTTATACACACTTTCTCAACATGAGTCAAAGGAATACTAGAGTTTGGGTGAAAACATATCCTGAAGATAGATTATATGGTGAGTTCCCAACCACTTCTAAGGCTAATCATTCATGGAAAGGAAGGAAGAATAGGATTTTACCCTTAAAAAGGGACAAGAGGAGAACATTATACAAGAAAAGACAATCCAACATAGTCATGAAGATAATGTATCAAAATATGAAGAGACTGGAGATTTGGGATTGGGTACATATTAAGACTATCATTCTCCTAGTGAAAAAGAGGTTTTAGAATCTGATACAACTCTCCCAGATTCAGAGAGCATTGTTGAGAATTTTTTTGAAATAGATAGGAGAATATAGGATAAAATTGCCATGAGACAACAAATAAATAAGGATAAAGAAAATAAGATAAGAAAAAATCAGATCATCCTTGAACAAAAGAAGAGGCAATTGCTAAAATTGGAGGCAATGAACTATGTTGAGGAACCTAATGTAGATGAAGAAAACCCTGTCATCCAACAAGTTCTTACTATTCAAGATCCTAAGAACAAAGGGAAGCAAAAGTTGAAAAAAGTTCAAATAAATGAACCTGTAAATCCTAATGTTCCCTTAGATCGAATGTCTGCCTTGGACACTGATCTTGAAAGGGCTAGATTGGAGAAATAAATCATATCTAAGGAGCTTGAAAAGGCAGAGTAGGAGGTTGTTGCTCTATAAATAAAGAGTAGGATGGATTTTCTTAGACAAAATTATAGGACTTCTCATGCTGGTGCTAAGCCAGCTACAACATCAAATGCAAGGGTATCTACTTCTCAAATTGAAAATATTTTCCAAAGGAGACCAAGTCATACAAAAAGGTACATACAATTTTATTTCCTTGATATTCTTGGTTATCCTAATGCAATCTTTAATGAAATTAGAGATTAATTGCACAAGTTTTCTGGAAATAATGTTATTGCATGTGGAGAGCATCTAAAAAAATTTATTGATATGATGGATGACTATGAGATTGTGCATGATGATTTTTTAATTAATATTTTTATTCAGTCCTTAGTTGAAGATGCTAGGGATTGGTTTAGAGGATTACCTTATGGGTTTGTTGGTTCTATGGATGAATTAAAGGGTTGTTTTAAAGAGCAATATGGTGATAATAAAAATGAGGGATTTATGTTGAATGAATTCAATAATATCAAAAATAATTAAAATGAGGATGTTGATGAATTCAATACAAGATTTCAGAGAGCCACGCATAAAAAATTTCATGTTATGAGGATGATAAGGTATGTCTTGCCACTTATCTAAATGCCTTTGATTCCAAAATGGGGTACCTTCTAAGAGACAAGAATCCTAAATATCACACACATCCCTATAAGACAACAGTGAATATTGAGACAAATAGCAGAGTGTTAGAGAATTTGGGTAGAAGAGAGGATTGGAAGCCTGCTAGGAAAGAATCAGATAGGTCTTTTGCTACTAAACCTAAAGATGACGTCAATATGAAACAGATTCTAAGTGCCATTAAGGATTTGAATCCTAAAGAAAACAAGAATATTAGGGCTCCAAGTAATGACATAAATTTCATAAATAACTTCAATAGGCAGCCAAGAATGTATAATTATCGATATACTACTCAGTGGAAAGATGGGAAGCCTATCCTTCCACAAAGAAAAGACAAGCCTGATGATAGGACCCCTGACTCTTCACAAAGAAACTCTATAAATATGTATGATGATGTTTATTGATGCACGACTTGTCAATCTCCACATAAGCCCAATTATTGTTGAGTTTCCCTAAATGTATATGAAAATGAGGCACAACAAGAGAGGAAAGAGGAGGATAAATTATATGATGGATTGTACACATTTGAGAAGTGAAGAAGAATTTGATGATGATAATGAATGCCAAGATCAATTTTCATCTGATGAAGAGGAAGAAGAAATTGATGACATAAGGTGTAATGTCATGAGGGGTAAGGAGCCTTTTTTGGTAACAAGACCTTTAGACGAAGAGATTGAACAAACTACTGCAGACATGGTTACTAAAGCAAGGAGTAACTACAATTTGAGAAATTAGATAGTTGGCAATACAGATGGTAGGCTAGCTGGTATGTTTATCAGTGAAGAAACAACAACCACTAAGAAAACAAAAGGAAAAGAAAATCCTATTAAGAGTGTCAAAATAATAAAGATCATAAAAGAAGAAAACCCAAATAATCCAAATGTTGTCCGCAAGGTAAAAATAAAAATGCCAGAGATAGGTGTTTCTTCTTCCCAAAAGGATAATAAAATAATTGAGCCTACTTTGGCCACTCAAGTTGAAGTTGGAAATAATGTCACTTTGGGAGAAAGAATATCTCATATAAATATAAGGAAAAGAGTGATAAAATGGGAAATAAAAAAGATAAATATGACTACAAGGGAAAGGAATTAGAAGATATTGTTTCCAAAATCCCTAAGGTTTTCTTAAATACATATCATGTGAACACTCCTTTGGGGGTTGTGGATCCTTTCTTCTTAACTCTAGTTATAAATGGTAAAAAGATTAAAAATTGCATTATAGATTCACGAGCATCAAATATTGTCATGCTTGCAGAGATAATGAAATCAATGGGATTGTAGGTTGATTCTCCTCATGGAAGGCGTCAAGCAATGTACAATCAAATCTTTTCCTTATAAATTAGTTGTATGTCCAGAGAAGATACTAACAATGAATGTCTTGGTTGTGGATATTACTTTTGAGTATGGAATGATATTGGAAAGGAAGTGGAGTGTTTCAATGGGAGGAATTATTCAGTGTGACTTTCCTTTGTAACCTTTGATATTTTTGGTGAAAATATTAAGGTATATTGAGAAACTAGTACTCCTCACATGATTGAGGAAAAGTAAGATGATAACATGAACTATTTATTAGATACTGACATTGAATATTTTCAAGTCCAAGATGGGAAGGTTTAAGGAGAAGGTCACCGTATGTTATTATCTAAGGAGAATGATAGCTTGATAGACAACAATGACTTATGGATGATGTACTTTGATGGCATGAGCTCAAAAGGAGTTGGTGCAGGATTTTTGTTAATAGCTCCTAGTGGTAAGATCTTCAAGTTCTCATTCACTTTGTTGTTCACATGCACTAATAATATTGCAGAGTCTTGGTGTAGGGAACCAAATCCATATCCTTTATGTTTTTCCTTAGGATGGATTAGGATCCTTTGCAGATCAATTGAATAATGTAATAAGCCTAGTGTGAGGTCTTTTGGATCCTAGATGCAATTATAAACCAGGATGCCAAAATGATCAAATGGGCATAAAATTGTGTTTTCTCAGTTGTTTACTAGGTATTAGGTCATTAGGACATGTTTTTAAACTAATCAAGGCATTACATTAGCCTAGTGTGAAAAATGTTGTAAAATGTCAAAATTGTAAAAATGTTGTTCAGCAACATTGGCAACTTTTCAAAAGTTGCTCGGTATAGTTGAAAAGTTGCAAATTCAGTCCATAACTATTTCAATTATAGTTATGACCATTGAAACTAGTATTTAAGCATGTTTGAATCCCATTCATGGGCTAGCAATGGATGTATGGACTTTTGGAGGAGTAAACAATTAAGGAATTCATTTATTTTGGGTACAATTGTTGTTGTTTTCATTTTATAGATTTTGTACGGATTGGTATAGATGAAAAACTTATTGATTTTGTTGGATTAGTGTTATATATAGCTTTTTCCTTTGGTTTAGGTTGATTTTGTGTTGTTTGGTGTGAGAACCAAAATTTGCAAGTTCACTGGTTCTATAGACCCTAGAAACTGAGGGTATTTTGGTTATGGAGCCCTAACTTTCTTTCCCACCATGGAAAAAGCTTGGCCCTTTTGGGAATGCAAGTTAGGGAGGCAATTTTTTAGATTCCTAAAGTGTGGAAGCAGTGGAGTCTGATGGAGGGGTTTACCACCCTACCCTAGGTCAAATATCTCTATGTATTTAACTAGGAGAGTAGGGGAAATAGTGCATAACTAGTCTCAGAGATTGAAGAGACTTTAGGAATGGTTGGGATCGACCATTTAGAGGTTAGGGAAGAGTCCTAAGGGGTTGAGTAGGTTTCATGCACCCATATTCATACCATTTCTTTGTGTCCCAAGCCTGGTCTAACCAATTAGGGCTGCGAACAGAGTGAGGGTTTGATGCTGGAGGAGTGAAGTAAGAGTTCCACCTCTTGGGGTCTGAAGGAGAAGGATAAATGGTATCCTAAAAGCTAAGGATTTTACCTAGCCCTTTGGAGAAAGTCAAAGTTATCCACTAAAAATAGTGTAGAAAAGGCTACAAGGAAGACTGTCCTAAATTGAGTAGGATAGGTTGTGGGTGTTTAGGATCTCTACTAGTGAGTGATTCCTAGTGTATTAGTTCAGGATAAGACCTTCCCACCATTTAATTGAGATTCACATATATTTGGGATAGAAATCCTTCAATTTACCAATTTAAGGGAAATGATCCCTAAAGCCCAAATTGGATCCAAGTTGTGAGAAGTCCCTAGGAATAAGGGAGTATTGTGGCATGGTAAGTCCACTTGAGAGAGGATATATAGACCCTCTAGAATTAATTGGATCAAGGAGAAGGCTTAAGGAAGGGATTGGAGGTTCTTCTAGTTAAAGAAGACCAATCAAGGTATTGTGACTGCTTGCTTTGCATCAAGTGGTATCAGAGCCACTAAGAACTTGATTGGAAAGAAGAAGTGAAAATGAGAT
Source organism: Thuja plicata (assembly GCA_018584345.1). Classification (NCBI taxonomy): domain Eukaryota; kingdom Viridiplantae; phylum Streptophyta; class Pinopsida; order Cupressales; family Cupressaceae; genus Thuja; species Thuja plicata. The sequence goes on from MU226704.1 coordinate 2,150,859, forward strand.
GTCTAAAACTAAAGATTGAGAGAGGGAGATCCCTCTGAGAATAACCAATTTTGAGTTGGCCAAATTGTTCAAGGAACATATGGAAAAAATAAAGGTAGTGAGAGAAGATAATAGAGCCATGAAGATAAAATTGGATAAATTGAGAGGAAAAGTGGATAGAGGAGTACAAGAAGACTGTGAAGAAGAAGAAGCAAGTGAAGAGGAAGAGCCTCTACTAGATAGACAATCACTTCCTATAGATCAGAGCCCTTGAGAGGTTAGGGAGAAAAGACACCAAGGTTGACCTCCATGTATTTTGTGGCAAACTAAATATAGAAGAATGTGTAGATTGGGTTGAATCCCTAGATAATCACATTGAATGTGATAGGGTACCTGAGAACTAGAAGATGAGAATCACAAAGTCAAAAATAAAGGGCTCAGCCCTTATTTGGTGGAACTTCCTTCAGAATGAGAGACTTGGTAAAGCGAAATAACAAATAGCCACTTGGTGTAGGATTAAGATAGAGATCAGAAAATAATTCATGCCTGAAGACTATGAGATCTTAATACACCAGAAGTTGCAAAGTCTAAGGAAAAAGGACTTAGATGTGAGTGCACATACTAAGGAGTTTCACAAACTCACCTTGAGAGCCAAAGTTCTAGATAATGAGAAGCATAAGTTGGCTAGGTACTTGAATGGACTCAAGTACTCCATTAGAGATGAGTTGGTTTTGTTCAACCCTAAAAAAATGCATCTATGCTATTAGATGACATTAAAGATAGAGGAGAAACAAAGGAGGAAGAGTGACTCCCAAAATAGAGGGAGAGGTGAAAATTTTAGAGGTAGAGGAGGGTTTGGTGGTAGAGGACCATCTAACAATTTTTTTGGAGAAACCAGTGGTTAAGAAAACCAGGAAGGAAAGACAAATTCTAGAGGAGGATTTAGAGGAAGGAAACCCAATGGGAGAGGAAGATTTAGAGGAAGAAAACCAGAAGTATTCACTGGCACTATTTCACTTGCAATCAGACATGACACCAATCCTCTAGATGTCAAGAGAAGAATGGAGGGAATAACCAAGGAAGAGAAAGGAGAGTCCACCTTTCTCAAGAAGAAGACACACAAAGTATGTAGGAGCCAAGAGGGAATGCATATCTAGAAGAAGGAGAATACTTGATGTTCAAAAGGACTCTATTGAAGATAGTTGCAGACAAAGAACCACCTCGGAGAAAGACTCTCTTTAGGACAACATGCAAGGTGAAAGGTATAGTGTGTAAGGTAATAGTAGATTCTGGTTCAACAGATAATCTACCATCCATAGAAATGGTTAGAAAGCTTGGTTTGAAGAATTTGTCTCACCCTAACCCCTATAAGGTCTCATGGTTAAACAAAAATCAACAAGCTATTGTAAATGAACAATTTTATGTGGATTTTTAGGTAGGAGACTTCAAAGATAAGAGTTTGCGTGATGTTGTAGAAATGGATGCCTACCACCTATTATTAGGAAGGCATTGGCAGTATGATGTGAATTCAAGACATGATGGGAGAAGCAATTTTTATGTGCTTACTAAGGATGGAAGGGAGTATACAATGAGACCCTTACCAGATGATGGAAAAGAAACACACCAAGTTACTAGTATGTTGGTTGTAGGAGAAAAGGAGTTTTTGAAGACCCTTAAAGGGAAGGACACCCCTTTTTTTTCCATTGTGGTAAAACCAAGAAGAGAAGAAAAGAAAGTAGTAAATGAAAAGGAACATGATAGGATAGTAGCACCCAAGGAAGAAATTTTTTTGTTAAAGATGTACAAGGAGATAATTGCAGACAGTACCACAGATACACTTCCATCAGTTAGAGATGTAAGTCATTGTATTGATCTTATACCAGGGTCCACATTGAATAATAAGGATGCATAAAAATTGACACCAAATTAGAATGAGGAGTTGGCTAGACAAGTTGAAGAATTTCTCAAGAAAGGGTTCATTAGAAGGAGCATCAGTCCTTGTGCAATCCATGCACTATTGGCTCCAAAGAAAGAGGGTACATGGAGGCTATGTACTGACTCTAGAAACATAAACAAAATCACTATCAGATACAAATTTCCCATGCCTAGAATGGAGGACTAAATGGATTTCCTAGGAGGGGCTAGATATTATTCCAAGTTGGATTTGAAAATTGGGTACCATCAGATCAAAATTAGACAGGGGGATGAATGGAAAAATGCATTCAAGACCAATGAAGGGCTCTATGAATGGTTGGTGATGCCCTTTGGCTTCTCAAATGCTCCAAGAACATTCATGAGGCTCATGAATGAAGTATTGAAACCTTTTTATTAATCATTTTGTGGTTTTATATTTAGATGACATATTGATTTTTAGTAAGTATAGAGAAGAACATCTAACCCACTTGGAGATGGTTTTGGAAAGGATCAAATAGGAAAATTTGAAGGTCAATTTAGATAAATGTGCCTTCTTGCAAGAAGAGTTGGTGTTCCTTGGATTTGTCATTTCAAAGGGAAATCTCAAAATGGATCCAGAGAAGGTGGAAGCCATACTCAATTGGCTCACAAAATGGATTGCTAGTGAGGTAAAAAAAATTCATGGACTAGCCAGTTTTTATAGAAAGTTTATTAGGGGTTTTACCAATGTTTGTACCCCTATGATTGACACAATCAAGGGTGGAAGAAAGTGTATTTTTGTATGGAGAAATGAAGTAGAAAATTATTTTGAGTACTTGAAGAGGAGGGTAGCAGAACAACTTATATTAGTTTTTCTTGATTTCAAGAAAATGTTCACAATAGAATGTGATGCTAGCAATAGGGTCGTAGGGGGGTCCTAAGTCAAGAATGAAAACCAGTAGCCTTCTTTAGTGAGAAGTTGAATGAGACAAACAAAGGTATTCAAATTATGATTTGGAAATGTATGCAATAGTTGAGTCTTTAAGAAAATGGAGGCATTATTTGTTTCCTAAGGATATCAGAGTTTATACTGATAATCATTCTTTAATCTTTTTGAATAGTAAAGAAAAATTGAACCACAGACACATCAAGTAGATGGAATACATCCAAGCATATAATTTCATAATTAAACACAAGAAGGGTATAACCAATAAGGTTGTATATGCCCTTAGTAGAAGGAATATGACCATTCAAGAAGTCAAATTGGAAAGTGTTGGAATCAATTCCATGAAGGGGATGTATGAACACGATGAATACTTTTCAGAGGCATACCAAGTATGCAAGGATATGAGTGACAAATATCATAATGATTTTGCAGATTACATGTTGCAGGAGGAGTTACTTTTTAGAGGAATTAAGCTTTGTATTCCAAGGGGATGCATGAGAGAAAACATCATAAGGGAGAAGAATTATGGAGGCTTAGGAGATCACTTTGGAATGGACAAAACCATGGACATGGTAAGAAGGTTCTATTTCTAGCCCAAAATGCAGACAGAGGTAAGACATTTTTTTGAGAAGTGCATGGTTTGTCAGAAATCCAAGGGTAGATCATAAAATTTAGGATTTTATAACCCTCTTCCCATTCCAATGAATCCCTGGGACTCCATAAACATGGACTTTGTATTGGGCCTACCAAGAACCAAGCAGGGATATGATAGTATCTATGTGGTAGTAGATAGGTTTTCCAAAATGGCCCATTTCCTACCTTGCAAAATAACACATTATACCTCTCATATAGCAGGGATATTCTTCAAAGAAATAGTGAGATTGCATGGATTTCCAATGACCATAGTCTTAGATAGGGATTCAAAATTCCTTAGATATTTTTGGAGAACACTATGGAAAAGACTAGGGACAAATCTCTCATACTCATTAGCATATCATCCTGAAACATATGGCCAGATAGAGGTCATAAATAGGTCACTTGGGAATCTATTGAGATGTCTGACAAAAGACCACAGAGCCAAATGGGATGTAGTAATGCCACATGCATAATTTTCCTATAATGACTCACTGAATAGGAACACTAGTCATAGCCCATTTCAACTTGTATATGGGACACACCCTAGAGGTGTGATGAAGTTAAGAAATATCAGTAGTATGGAAAGAAAGAGTGCACAGGTAGAATAATTTGCAGAAGTCATGAAATAACTTCACCAAGAAGTCAAGAGCTAACTTGAACAAACTTCAGGGAAATACAAAGAGATAGAAGATAAGAGAAGAAGGGATGTGTAGTATAAGGTAGGAGACATGTTAATGATCCACCTCCTAGTAGAGAGGCTTCCTAAAGGGAAGTATACCAAATTGATGATGAAGAAGTTGATACCCTTCAAGATATTGCATAAATGTGGCAATAATGCCTATAAAATTGATTTACCTCCAAACATTGGATTGTCTAACACCTTCAATGTATGTGATACTTATTCCTATAAAGGTTCTGATGTCTTTGATGTAGGTCTAGAAGGAACATAAGAAGTTGCAAAACTTCAAAAAATTCCTCATCAAAATAAACATGTAGTTGAAGCCCTCTTGGACACAAGGGTCAGTAAAAAAACTAGGAGGCGATCATATCAGGAATATTTAATCAAGTGGAAGGACAAGCCATTGGAAGATGCTAAATGGCTAACAGAGAAGGACATTGAGAAGATGGGCCTCAAAATTGCAGACATGACAACTCAAGGGACTTGATTTTTAGTGGTTTGAGGTATATGGTGCAGGGTACCAAAGCCATATCCTTCATGTTCTTCCCTAGGATGGATTAGGATCCTTTGGGGATCAATTGAATAATGTAATAATCCTAGTGTGAGGTCTTTTGGATCCTAGGTGCAATTATAAACCAAGATGTTAAAATGATCAAATGGGAATAAAATTGTGTTTTATAGGTTTTTTACTAGGTATTAGGTCAATAAGACATGTTTTGAAACCAATTGATGCATTACATTATCCTAGTGTGCAAAATGTTCCAAAATGTCAAAATTGTCAAAAATGTTGTTTAGCAACATTGACAACTTTTCAAAAGTTGCTCGGTATAGTTGAAAAAATGCAACTTCAGTCCATAACTATTTGAATTATAGTTCTGACAGTTCAAACTAGTATTTAAGCATGTTTGAAGCTCATTCATGGGCTTGAAATGGATGTACGGATTGTTGGAGGAGTAAACAATTGAGGAATTCAATTATTTTGGGTACAATTGTTGTTGTTTTTATTTTACAGATTATGTATGGATTGATACAGATGAAAAACTTATTGATTTTGTTGGATAGTGTTCTATCTAACTTTTTCTTTTGGTTTGGGGTGATTTTATGTTGTTTGGTGTGAGAACTAGAATTTGCAAGTTCACTGGTTCTATAGACCCCAGAAACTGAGGGTATTTTGGTTATGGAGCTCTAACTTGCTTTCCCACCATTGAAAAAGCATGGCCCTTTGGGGAATGAAAGTTGGGGAGGGAAATTTTAATATTCTTGAAGCATGGAAGTAGTGGCATCTGATGGAGGGGTTTACCACCCATCCCTAGGTCAAATATCTCTAGGTATTTGACCAGGAGAGTAGGGGAAAGAGTGGGTAACTAGTCTCAAAGACTTTAGGAATGGTTGGGATTGACCATTTAGAGGTTAGGGAAGAGTCCTATCAGGTGGATTTTGTTTAATGCACCCATCTTCATACCATCTCTTTGTATCCCAAGCTTGGTCTAACCAATTAGGCCTATGGATAGAGTGAGGGTTTGATGCTACATGAGTGAAGTTATAATTCCACCTCTTGGGGTCTGAAGGAGAAGGAAAAAGGGTATTCTAAAAGGTAAGGAGTTTACCAATTCCTTTTGAGAAAGTGAAAGTTATCCACTAAAAATAGTGTAGAAAAGGCTACAAGGAAGACTGTCCTAAATTGAGTGGGATAGGTTGTGGGTGTTTAGGAACTCTACCAGTGAGTTATTCCAAGTGTATTAGGTTAGGATAAGACCTTCACACCATTGAATTGAGATTCCCATATGGTTGGGATAGAAATCCTTCAATTTTCCGATTTAAGGGAAATGATCCCTAAAGCCCAAATTGGATCCAAGTTGTGAGAAGTCCCTAGGAGTCAAGGAGTGTTGTGGCATGGTAAGTCCACTAGAGAGAGGAGATATAGACCCTCTAGAAGTAATTGGATCAAGGAGAAGGCTTAAGGAAGGGATTGGAGGTTCTTCTATTTAAATAAGACCAATAGAGGTATTGTGGCTACTTGCTCTGCATCAAGTATGAGGCTCTACTAATTAGATTAAGGTTAGCTTCAAGACACAATATAGAAAATATCAAAGTGATTGGTGATTATAAGTTAGTAATTTATCATATAAGATCTAAATATGCTTCAAATAATAAGAGATTAAAGTAGTATAGAAATGTTGTTTGGGATGAAGTTGAAAACTTTGATGCTTTTGGCATTGATTGGATGGACAGAGGTAAAAAATAAATGGTAGACTTACTGGCCAATATTGCATTGAGACCATAAGATATTACTTTTGTAGGAATCTCTAAAATAGAGGTTCAATCTAGGCCATTAATTCCAGACAATATTGAGAATTGGTAGGTCTTTGTTGATGATTTGGATATCCTCAGATTCTTGTATTGTGAATCAGATTTTGGGAATAAAGAGATGGATTTCAGCGGGTATGTTGAGACTGTGGATGGTAGAGATATTGTTTTTGGTAAATATGTCTTGCAACTAAAATAAAAAAGGTTCCTAAAGGATTGGTTGTGCTTGAGAAATCCTTTGACAATAAGGACAATCCTTTTTATACAAGGCTTGTGAAGAAGCTTGAGGACTTGAAAGAAGTGAACTTAGGGACATATGAAGCTCCAAAGAAAGTATATACTGGTAAAAATTTATCTCCTAAACTCAGAGGGTTGTTAGTTAATCTTCTTAAAAAGTACAAACATGTCTTTGCATGGTCTTATGATGACTTGAAAGCATACAAAGAAGATATCTTCCAACATGAGATTCCTTTGAAGCAAGGCACAATGCCTTTTAGATAGAAATTAAGGCCTATTAATCCAACCCTAGCACCCCAGATGCAAGAAGAATTGAAGAAGATGAGGGATGCTGGAATAATCAAGCCAATAAGAAATTCAACATGGGTATCAAATTTGGTACCAGTAAAAATAAAAATAGTGATATTAGAATTTGTGTAGACTTCGGGAACTTGAACATTAATTTACTTAAGGACAACTATGGGTTGCCTAACATGGAAGCTATGCCTAAAAAATTCACTAGACTAGAGTTGATCTCTATGTTGGATGGATTTTGAGGTTACAATCAGGTCATGGTCAAGGAATTAGAGCAATTCAAGACTGCATTCACCACACCCTAGGGAGCTTATGTGCATGTTAGAATCCCTTTTGTCTTGACAAATGCTGGGGAAAATTTTTAGAGAGCCATGGATGTGGAATTTGAATATTTCATAAATAAGTTCCTAGCAGTCTATGAAGATGATCTTACTGATTATTCAACAAAAGAAGATCAACATTGTGGCCATCTTGAGAAAATCTTTGTGAGAGATTTTGAATGTGGTGTTTTTTTTAACCCAAATAAGTATGTGTTTGGGGTGACGGGGGGAAAGATCGTAGGGCATATTGTATCTAAGGATGCAGTTAGAATTGACCCTGAAAGGGTAGATGTAATTGGAAAGATCCCTCAGCCCAAGAATATTAAAGGTATCCAGTATTTCTTTGGATAGGTAAATTTCTTGAGGAGATTTATTACTAACTTTGTAGAAACTAGTATTCCAATCTCAAGGATGAAGAAGAAAGGAGAAAAAGTATAGTGGAATCAAGAGGCATGCATTGATTTTGCAGATATCAAGCAGGCTATAAAAGATGTTCCTATTTTAAGAACACCAAATTATGGTAAGCCTTTGCAAATATTTTATTTTTCTTCATACAATAATTTTGATGTAGTATTGTTACATAATAATTTAGAGGGCTTTGAGAAGCCCATTTCTTTTTTCAGTAAGTCTTTACAAGCCGCAAAGTTTAAATATGATATCATGGAGAAGAAGGCCTATACTTTAGTCAAAGTTGTGAATGCTTTTAGGTGCTATTTGGTAGGAGAAATTGTGGTTTCTTATGTGCCTAGTGCTTTTGTAAAAGACATTTTAGTCTAGCAAGAAGTTTCAGGGAAGAGGTGTAGATGGATAAAGAAGATCCAAGAATTTAATATTGATATTCATATTACAAAATTGGATAGAGTCCTAGGAATTGCAAAACTTATGGCTCAGAGAAATCTAGATCCCAATAATATAAATGTGCTAGAAGAAAATCAAAGTCCTTATATTTGTGATATGGATTGTAGTGAATGTGATGGGGAGATCTAGCTCCTAAGAGCTTTCTTTCTCTTTTCAAGACCTTCTCTTTGGCCTTCCTAGGGTATATATCTCTACCCTAAATAGAGGAAACTCCTATGTTCTCCTACTTCCCCCTAGAACTCCCCACCAACTTATAACACCCTTCAATTCCTTCATAATTCAACTATGCACCTGTTGATGGGAATTTGTGACCGGTCTCATCAACATATGTAATTTGTCACCGGGTACCAGAGAACCAACCAAATTTAGTTGTAAAGGTTGTCTAGGAAATAAATTCTTCAAGCCTTCAAGCACCCAAGTGTTAGGTCTCGACAGTGTGGGAGCTAAGTTGGGTGTGTGACTATTTTGTTTAGGGGGATAGCTAGTTTTTTGTGGCTCATCTTCTCTGGGGATTTCGGTAAGTTGGGGTTTCCTACTAGCATTTGGATTATCAAACAAAATTCAAAAGATATGCCAGGGTTAGAGTGTATTCATTCCACTTATAGTTATAAGAATACATTTAAAATATCAACCATGCTCTAACAAACTATACTAAATACTAAACATATACATAACCAAAGATTCACACATGTTCAATAGCAAGGGGAAAGAGGTTTTTAATCTACTTAAACATTAGAGAAAAAGACATCAGAAACATACAGCATAAAAGAGTTTTAACTCAGAGATCAAGACACCAACAACATCATTGTGATAATCCTTCCTTCTTCATTAATAGTTTTCCAGCATCACTGGTGTGTACATCAATGGCTCCAAGAGAGAATATAGCTACTAAGAACTATTGAGAACTATCAAGCATTGAGCTCTGAAACTAAAAGAAATGAAAATGTTGAAATGATATTATTATAGACTGCAAAAGCATCAATTTTTCTGACCCTTGAAATGAGGTTGGACTTGTTATTTATACACATAGGTTACCCTAAAACTAACCTAATCTAACTGTATACTCAACATTAAAATATAATATCCGGTGGCCGGTACTACCTGCACCACTTACAATTACCTCTAAGAGAACTAAGGTCTGACATGTCAGAAGAATAAGACAAGAAGAGAGGTATGGAAGAATTGGCATTGAGAAGAGTGTTGGAGGAAGAAGAGAAGAAATTTGATCTTTCCAGAGTTTGAGGCTACATGCCTAATCAATGCAATATGTGGCTCACTATCTTCAATGCACTAGGTAGTTAATACTGGAGTGACACCTTGGGAAGACCATCTGTCAAAACCATATTTCTGTCTAACAAACCCCATCGGGATCACCTACTTCCTGACCCTATTATTAACTATTGGACAATGACCAGTCAGCTCCAGGGAACCTAGACACGGTCCACCAAAAGAATACAAAACTATTGGATCTGAAATTCCAGAGTCCGGGAACTTATGCTCCAAGAATAATGAATGTAAATGAATGCACCCTATTGGTGGAAATCTCTAGGATCTCAAGAACCTTACTGCCCTTTGATATTCTTGAATGCTTCAAAAATTTGGTTGATGCCATCCTCATCTATGTCCGTAATGCTATTCCACCGGCCACAGACAGCCTCAAAATTCTCTTCAACCTCTCCTGCACCATTCCATAATTCATCTACTAATTTTATGGCGTCATGAGCCCAGAGCATCATCTTAGATATTCTTGATAGCTTTCATCCATTGAATTCCTCGACAGACTGATACATGGACTCCATTATTTTAGCATATTTATTGAGGATGTAGTCCTCTAGGGCACATGTTCTGGTGGTGAAGGGGTTGACTTGTGACACCCTTACAATGAATGCTTTGAATAGGTCCAATGGATACTGGACCACTATGAATTTCTCCTTTAGGGCCTTGACCAATTTCTTGCACACCTCAATTTTGAGGCCAAGTTTGGAGTACTAGGCCCAGAGGAATTTGAATGATTCCTCTCCCAAAATTCCTACCTTTGTGATGGCCTCTTCTCCAGATTTGATGACTTCATCTAACCCGGTCTTCCACCATTCATATTTCTCCAAATTTACTTCCCATATAACAATGACATTGGTTACTTGGTCGAAGATATTTTTGGCCAAGTAAAGGTCCAGGAGAGATACAACTAAAAATTGCCTGATGACCCCTATTTTCTTAGCAATCCACCCATCCAAATCTTGTGCCTTATTTTTCATGGCCTTAAGAGCATCTATGTCACCCTACGGAAGTGGTGGTCCAGAGGTGGAAGCTTCTAGATGGATCTTAGCCAGGGGCTACGCAAGCACTGTAAGAAGTCCAAGGATATTTTCATTTTTATATCTTTCCTCCTTCAACTTCTATGACTGTTTATCATAGCGGGCTTCTACCACTTTCGTTGCTTCTCTTAGCAGGTCTAACTCACCCTTCTTGTTTCTCCTCCCTAAAGGAACCTCAGTGATTGTGTAATATTTGGCTCTTATTGTTGCCTCTTCTACCTCTAGGGGAGGTGTTGCAACTGTATCTCCGCTCGGCCCAGTCCGGTTGGTATGGACTGTCTGGGCCTTCTCTTCTTTGGGGGCACTTTGTGTTAGTGCTATCATCTCCACCAAGCAAAGATGGGCATTTTCCACCACTGGGGCCTTCTGCTTTCTTGAGTCCACCAATCATTGTGGTGGGAGGGGTGGCCTTGCTGCCAAAGTTTGATCCTTTGTATCCCCTCTGGGCTTCTATTGTTCTTCCCTGATGTTTTGAGTCTCGTTGAACTCTTTTCCTATATTCTATGGATCACCTGCATCATCCACTTTTGTGGTATCTTTATTCTCTACCCTATTATCCTTAGTAGTATCTATGGAATCCACATTCATATCTTCAGGGTTCTCCACCTCTCATTGCTACTATTTTTCTTCTTCAACATCATTTTCTAGGATCTCCTTCTCTGTTGAAACATCCTCCAGAGGTGGAAAAGCTGTCTAGCTAAGGTTTAGCATTTGGGCCACTAAGATCACGTCACCAAATGTTACCCTACCGAGATTTGGTAAGGGTGTTTGGATCATGGTAGCTAAGGTTATAGTTATCCTTGTAGGTCTAGTTCCCTTTGCTGAAGTCAGTTGCTCATCCTATACTTGTCCTTTTTTCTGCTTCGGTCTCAATGACTAGGATTTCCTAAACATCTAAGATGTTCATTTGTTCTTGTTCCTTTTATCCTTCTACCAGGACTTCCTACACATCAAAAACCTCCTTCTCTGGTATTTCCCTTGCAATGGGGATTATTGTTTCCTCCTGGGTGGTAATTTCTTCCACCACTTTGCTGATAACCCCTTGTAAATTTACCAGCTCATCTGTCCCAAATATGTCATCAAATTCATCATGTGGAGGGGAGTTCTTTGGGGAGTTATCTAGCTAATAGTCTTGTTTCAGGGAGCCCAAGGAGATGATCTTTATTTTAGGTATGTTGGGAATCTCAAGCTCTGCCTCTATGTTAGGTTGAGGAACACTTGTTGCTTTCTTCTTTCTTCTTGTTATCAATGATGACCTGACATCTAACATGGCCGCATGTTCTTCCCTCGCTCCTATCCCCACTTCTTGAATCATGAGTTTTGCAAGGGAAGGGGAACTAGCAGGGAAGGCAAGTTCTACATGGGCTATCGAAAGACCAAGCTAGGTGGTTAACACCTCTCTCATCTGCTGGGACACTGCCAGATGAAGCTGCACTTGTTCAACAGCGAGAAACTTAATATTTGATAAAACCTAAGCCACAGCTCCCATTTTTCCTTTTCCTTTGTCCTCACCTTGTGTGGAGGTCATGGCCCTAGGTATAGATCCTTTCAAAAATGGGTCAACTCTTCTTGTACTCTTTGGGCACACCTTCTAAAAATACGTATGACTATGTTCAATTATATCATGGGTGATGTCCTCGATCGTCAGGCCTTCTAGGGTGTCCCATTCCACTGGGGGAGAACCATCATATCTACTCCCTAGGCCTTATACTGTGGGTCTACTATAGACCTAGTGTCCAAAAAGTTGTTGGGGGACTTTCAAAGCTTGAGCTTCTTCATCATTCCTTGAGTCATCTAGACAAAATGCCAGTTATGGACCTCAAAATCATCCCGAAAATCTTCCCAAAAATCTTCTAAGTGAAGCTCATGTGGAGGGACTTCCTAGGGAAGTGTCATTTCTTTTTTTCCCAGTGGATCAAAATTCTTCCGCTCCAAATAAAATTCTACCAGCCCCAAAGAGTTAAGTTTACCGTCGACCTCTTTTTCCACTACAAGGTAGATGGAATAGTTCCCACAAGAGATTGGGAATGGGATGTTAGTAACCTTCTTCAATGTGAAGAGGGCATGCAGCTCTAGAATTTCTCTATAGTACTCTAAAAGAATTATCCTATCCCCACAATGTTTGGGTAATAGGTAGGGTTTCTCGAAGAAGCCGGTCACTTGAATGTATGAGTGTTGCTGAAATTGAATATCATAATGGCCATAAGTGTTGACCAGGTTCATTTCCTCCTTTGAGAGTTGCTACCTGACATATCAAGTGGGTGTAAGAAGATGATAGTAGATGAAAGCATCATTTACCCTACAAAAGCTGGGGAAACTGGCCTCCCATTGTATTTGTGGGAAATAATCACATGGAGCATTCTGGCCCTTGCCAATCCCGAGCAGACCTTCGGTAAGTAATCCCCAGGTAATGGGGTGTTGTTGTGCTAGTGCCTATAAGATGTAAGAAGTAATGTAAAACTTGGGGGATTGGGTGACCTTGACGAGCTGAGTGTCCACATGATTGGAGATGATTGCTACCTAGTTGAAAGCTTGCCCATCGGAGGTGATGCCAAAAAAGTAGTAGTACATCCATGCCAAGAATTCCTGAGTATGGGGCTCTCCAAAGAATCTGCATAATGCGATGATCCCCATCTATATGCTTTCTTTAAATTTTGTTAGGGAGATCTCCAACTTCATCTTTTTATAGTCTTTCCTGAGGTCTAGAGCCAATTGGCATTGAAGTATTGTTAGGCTGTTCTCGGGAGATTTTTAAATTCACCAAATGCCTGGGCTCAGGTGAGGACTGCAGCATTAGCAAAATAGGGAATTCCTAGCGCTGAAGAGAATGTTGCAACATCAAGAGACACCATGGGCATTGGATATCCTGAAGGAATAAGAGAGGTGAGCATGACAGCCCAGACGACTAGATTGTAGTGTTCTGTAAGTGTAAGAATGAGCTTTGGAGCCTACACTAAGAAGGGGAAGCATGCCACCTTAAGAATTTTGGAGGCAGTCACATGAAGTGCCCTCAAGTCTCTGGTCTTGCATTGAATGAACATCATTTTCACTAAGGCCTGCATTTTGGCCCATACACCGACACTTGTGTCGGTAATCATCTACAACTTGGAATCAACATTTGATCCCAAAATAACTTCTCCCTTTATGTATTTCATTGAAATTGGGAGTTTTTCCAAGGCCTTCTTGGCCTTTGTCCTGGTGACCTCCCTGGTCAAAGTAGTGGGGAGTTCCAAATGCCCAGGTGGTGCAAATGCTTTAGATATGTTGGACGAGTTAATTCCAGCAACCTGCAAGACCAAACAATTGTTAGTATATATATAAAAACCATAAATCAATCCCAGATCTGGGGACTTTCACCACTACTTCGCACATGTTCCTAAAAAGATGTTGGTTCACATCAAAACCCCAGAAATATAATATTTTAAGTGCAAATGACTTGGGGACTTGATCAATTCCTGGGGGTTTTGGGGATTCTAACTCATGCGATGAATGAAATAGATGACCCAAGGGAACATGGGGCCCAGAGTCCCATAAAGATGACCGTTATTGATATGTCTTGGAATTAGCCATACTAGGATGACATGGGGTGTCACGTGGTCATGCAATAAAGGGAAGTAATGGCAATACCAGTGATAGTTGTTTTAACATGCAAGAAAGCGAATGCCACTTGGGTTGATTTTAAATGCTCACATGTGGAGACTTAAACCCATCATTAAGATAGAAATGACAGAGGAGAGAGAAAACCACCATGGCCCAAATAGGTGATGTGTTGAGTTCAAACCATGGTGAATACTTCTCTGATGAAATCCACAATTTGATTAAATGTGAGAGAACATGGTGAGCTTGTCACAAAACTAGAGGGATATACATCAAATATACACTAATGTACAAATTTACAAAGGGCCAAAGCAAAATCATAGGCTAAAGCAAAATGACCCTAAAACATCCTATACACAACTATATAAATGCAATTTATAGGTATATACAAAAAAAATTACATTATCTTACAACTACACAGAGGGATGACAACCCTTTGGCAGAGACACCCTAAAACGAGAGGTGACAACAAGAGAAAAAATAGAGGCAGAAAAAAAAAACCAAGCTAGACAAAAGCAAGAAAACCAGAAAACAAGAAACTAGAAGGAAGAGAGCTGAAGGACCTACCTAAAAACAAAGATAAAACAAGAGGAAGAGCACGGGAGGTGCTCTGCAAACCAGTAAGCCTCAAATAGCTGCTAAAACACCACTGCGAATGACTGCTAATTCACTTGTTAATCTCAGAGAGAAAAATGCACTTAACATTATTGAATCACCTTAATCACCTTTGAATCGCTCTAATTTCTTTGAGTGTTTTGATGATGGTAAATGTGAAAGTGACTAGTAAATTCTATTTATACCCCTAGGGTAAAACATCACGCTTTCCTTCCGCAAACTCTAGAAAAGGCAAACCTTCGGACTTCAGGCCCAGGGATTCCATGCAACCATATCCTCTAGCAATGAAGACATGATGGCAGAGAATCCCAGAGTCTGGGGTCTAGCCGACTCAAAGGAAAAACACACTCTGGGACCGTGTCCCGGAGGAAAGAAGACAAAAAGAAAAAGAGGATGACCCTCACAAAATCAAAGCCCAGAGGGGAACAAAAGGAAACAAAACAAAAACAAGGAAAAATAAAAAGAGAAAAAAGGGGGACCCAACATTTTTCCCACAAAATGTAGGGACGGGTATATAGGGTATAACAAATGGTGACTATCTCGGATGAAAGCCTTATCACATTCAAGAATTACAGAATCTCTGGTTAAAAAAAACCTGAACTAATCTTTACCTAGAGAATTTTTCTCGCAGAGTGTGAGGTGTCTGAGAAGATCTGACTCATCATTGATTCAATATTTTTGTCTTTTATCAACTGTGAAGTGTGTTCTTTGAAATAAAACCAAGCCGATGATTTCCAGTAGAAGCAGAGAGGAGGCACTGAGTATGTCAAACCAAAGTCATCATATCTTGCACATTCCTGAGGATATCGGTGTTCACTATTCTTCAGTTCTTTTCTTCTTTCTTTTCTAGAGGGGAAGGTGGTACTTCTTTCACCTTGTCATCCACTTTTAAATTTCTGAATAGGAGAGAACATTCTAGACCCAAGATATTTTAATGATCTTCAGACTTGGTCAACAACCAGTGCAACCAATTTTCCCTCAAGGTGTCTGATTACTTGCCTCTTAGATTTTATGTTAACTAATGTCCAGACTTCAAGATATGAATCTGATGAAGATTACCCATAACCCTTTACCATACTTACAAAATAACTCCATAGTGAAGACCAATTCCACCATGATAACAATAGATTCTAAATTCACCAGAATGCATGAGGTACCATTCTAAAGACTAGGTGTTATGTGAAGCATACTTGTCTACAAGAAGAAGGAAACACGTTGGGAACCCAGGAAAATAAAAGAAAAAAAAAAAGAAAACCAAAAATGATAGCAAGCAAGAAAAGGAAGGTGGTCTTGGAGGATGGTCGACAAACTATTTACAAAGCATCCCAAAGGAACATCGGGAAATATATTTACAAGAAGGAAATTTACATAAAATACAACTTTGGGCAAACTTACCACCCGCCTTACTCAAAATAGTTCTTGAGGAAATGTCCATTGATAGGAAATGGGATAGCTTCCCTGGTCATAGTGCTGAGTTGATAAGTATTTTCCCCGTAGATCTCAGATATTAGATATGGTCTGAGCTACAGCCATTGAAACTTAGTTTTCTTGCCCTTCTTTTCCCAGGCCTTGTCCCATAGAAGGACCAGGTCCGAGATCTGAAAGGCCTTATATTGGGCTCTTCGATCAAACCATCATTTAACTACTCCTTGGTGATGCATGAAGTGTTCAAGGGCTACATCTCTTTGTTCCTCCACTCTTACCAAATTCCTAAGTCAAACTTCCACAATGTTATCCCAGTTGGTGAATTCCTGCTGTAGACACCTAAAAATGGTTTGAGCCTGCTGGTCTACGTGTTTTAACATTTTTAGCATTACAATAAAAATGTTGTTTTATGACCTAATTATTCCTCTATGTGGCACATATGATCTTTATTGTATGGTGACATTGTGTCTTTCATCAATGATTGAATATTGCAAAATTATTCAATTGTTTACTAAAAATTCTACTCTCTTTATCAAATCGATCACTTTCCAAATCATTTCTGATCAACCCTAAACCGATCCTATTCAATCCTATTCGATCCTAAACCAATCCTATTCAATCCTAAACCATTCCAAACCTTCCTAAATAATTTCAAATCTTTCCTATTCTATTCCCACTGGTAAATTTTACCTTAAATTTCGACGAGAATTAGTTAAATTTTTGACAATAATTAGTCGAATCCACGACTAAAACTTTCATCACTCTTTTCTCATCGAATTTTCTACATATTTCTTATTGGTCAAAATTTTGACCATAGTATTGGTCTCAATTTTGACTGCAGCAATCACTTGAAACTACAAGAATCACCGTCAATTGTTTTGGTCCAATGGTCGAAATTGCGACCATATGACTGGTCGCGTTATCCACCAACTGTTGTAGAAATTATCATCGATTGTATAGCATTGTCATCAATTTTTTTGGTGCAATGGTCTCAATTTCAACCATACTATTGGTCGAATGTATATATAGCTCTAATAGTGGAAAGAAAGATATTGATCTATGGAGAAGTTAGTTAGGAATGACAGCTCATCTATTCTGTCAGGAATATCAAATCCATATCCATGGGCTCTAGAACCTTAATTTCTTGTGAAATGCCCGACTCAAACTAAGGGAACATAGATGAGAGTTATCATTTGGGTATATAGAAGCAACCTAATCTTATTTATAATCAACTAATGCAATCCAGTTTCATTTCTCATCAAGAACCACTTCATCAAACAAAGAAAATGATAGACGAGCTAGTGATTCAAAGCTCCATGAATGAAACTACAATAGATTCACCACTTACAAGCTCCATATCTATAACAAACTGGGGCTATGATTCACCCATAGAAATCCAAGATTCATTTACTGCTACTACTGATATGTTCATATCCAAGCATGAGATGAACCCAAATTCTGATGGCTCTTTTAATTAAGCTATTTCTTCTTCATGCAATTATTTAATGCATATGTGTTATACTTATGATGTCAACCTGAACTAGCTAAAAACCTTATATTCCTCCATTGAATCATTGGACTATGTACTTTCCTTTGATAATGGTGGGATCTCAGCAACTAGTACCACAGAGGACAATATAAAACTCATGGTATTGTCTTCTTAGAACCCACTACAAAAAAGTACCAGTAGTCTTAAATGACTTATTCAGTACAAAGAAATAGTAATGGTACTGAGAAGTATCAGTCTAATTCCCATTCTCAAGGCTCCACCTTGAAATCTAAGGCCATG
>MU226704.1:2194841-2206213 GCA_018584345.1 Thuja plicata
GAATCCAAGAGAGTATGCAAAGGAAAATATTTTACCAAAATACTGAGAGAGAGAGAGAGAGAGAGAGAGAGAGAGAGAGAGATTTCTTCAATTGATCAACCAATAGTTTACCAAAATGCTCCAAGAATCATGACAAGAACACCAGGATTTGAAAGGGGAAAAGCAAGAAAAACCCCTTGTGAACAATATGAATATGGCTCAAAGCCTAAAGAATGAGAGAAATAAGCTCATTACAATATTACAAGAATTAGAATGAGAGAAGAGAGAAGAAATCCAACTTAGAATCCCTATGAGAACCCTAGAACCTTAACTTGTGTGTGAGAGTCATCTCTTAAGTAGAGATGAGTGGAGGAGTTTGCATGTAACTCCCATACTCTATGTGTGCCACATTCACATTTGGTGTGTGCCATGTGTAGGAATCCTCTTAAGGAGGAATATATAATTTCCTTATTAAAGGAATTACAAATAATATGACAAGACCTTGGTATATTATTTAATTACATAGATACCAAGGAAAGAGTAATTCTAACAATACCTTCTCTAATTGACCTTTGTCAAGGCATAATAACAAGATCCCATCTTTGTTTTTTCAGAACAAATCACCATGCAACAAAACATATTTCTGAGATTGTAATCTCAAACTCCTCCTTTGGTTGTCACTCAAGTTATCTGGACATTTAGTATTTTTTAGAAAGTATATAATATTGGCATACCAGGGTTGCATTTCAATACTTGTCAAGCAATTCTCATTTGCACCAACATTGTTAACTTGGACTAAATCCAAATTTTCTTCTGTCATCAAATTAGCCAATCCTCATCCCCTCACCAGCTTAGTGATATGGATTTCTATGTCAAACTCTTGAACTTTGTTTATCCATTTACATATTTTTCTTGTCACTTCATTTTGAACAAAGATGTCTTTGAAAACAGCATGAGGAACATAAGCATTTACCTTTGCACATACCAGATAAGGCATAAAAGCCTTGACTGCCTTCACCAAAGCATAAGCTTGTTTCTCCATCAACTGATAATTTGATTTAGCTGACTGTAATGATTTTCTAAAAATGCAATGGGATGTTCAAATCGTTCACCATCCTTTTGCAATAAGACTGTTGCAATAGTATGGAATGAAGAAAAGGTAAACAAAGAAATGGGCTTGGTGTAATCAGGGGATATAGGGACTAGTGCTTCTTGAATAGGTTGTTTTATTTTTTCAAAGGCTAACTGAGCCTCTTGGTCCCATTCAAAATTTACATCTTTTTTCAGTAGATTAACAATAGGTTTAACCAGTTCTGCAAAGTTGGCAATAAATCTCCTAACAAAATTAATCTAGCCTAGAAATAATTGTATACCTTTTAAGTTCTTGGGAGAAAGTACCTTTTGGATGGCTTCAACCCTTTCAAGATCTATCCTTATCCCCTCCTTTGACAATATGTGTCCCAAAATTTTCCCCTCAGTAACAGCAAAGTGACACTTTTTTGGGTTTAGAGACACTCCATATTCTAGAGCTTTTATCATGACCTTTTCCAAGTGGTTGCGATGATCCTCTGCTCTTTTTGAGAAAGCTATCAAATCATCTTGGTACACTACCATCAAAACATCTATAAGGTCTTTGAAGGCTACATCCATAGCTCTTTGAAAAGTTGCACCAACATTTTTTGACCCAAATGGCATACAAGCATACACATAAGTGCCCCAAGGGGTAGTAAATGCTATTTTGAATTGCTCAGATTCTTTAACTAGCACTTGATTGTACCCTGACAATCCATCCATCATAGACAACAAATCACATCCAGTGACTTTATGTAATATAGCCTCCATGTTAGGTAGTCCATAGTTATCCTTCAATGAGGTTACATTCAAATTTCTGAAATCAACACCCAACCTTATATCCCCATTTTTCTTTCTTAAAGGGACTAAGTTAGAGACCCAAGATGAATGTCTAATAGGATTGATTATGCCTACATCTCTCAGCTTCATTAGTTCTGCTTGCATATTGGTAGCCAAAAATGGATTGATTGGCCTCTATTTTTGTCTAAATGGTTTAATGCCTTATTTTAAAGGGATATCATGCTGAAATAAGTCTTTTCTATAGGATTTTAAATCTTCATAGGACCATGCAAATACATGTTTGTACTTTTTCAGCAACTTTATCAAATTTTGTCTTACATTGTTGTCCAATTTTTTACCAATGTAGACTAATTGGGGAGATGTTTCAGATCCCAAATTAATTTCCTCTAAATCTCCCACCTTGGCATTGGACTTCTGAGTCATATAATTTTCATTTATGCCAAACATGCCTTCCAATTCAACCAACCGCTTAGGAATGTGATTAGTATCCAATTGGGTGACTTCCTGATCAAAGATATACTCCTTATTGTCCATAATTGATACCAAAGATTCACAATCAATCTTCTAACCATCATATTGGTTTACACACAGGATAAACCTGAGAATATCATCATCATCCTCAAAAACTTGCCAATTATGAATATTGTCAGGAACTGCAGGCCTACTTTTTATCTCAACCACAGACATGCCAGTAAGATTAGCATCATTATTTTTTAGGGAAACACTTGCCAGGAAATCTTCCATTATATTATTGGATCTCTCCACCCATAAGATATTGAAAGAATCAAAGAATTCTATCCTATCCCAGACAACATACTTGTACAATTTTAGTCTGTGATCTTTAGCAGCATAATGTTCCCTAATCTGAGATATAATTAAATCAGAATCTCCATGAACTTTTAAACACTTAATACCATGCTTGATAGCAATATCCATCCCCAAGATCAAAGCTTCATACTTGACAGTATTGTTTGTGCATTGGAAAGTCACCAAGAATGAGTATTTGAATATGATACCTGATGGGGAAATAAACAAAACTCCTGCTCCAGATCCTTCATTTAAGAACCCTCCATCAAAGTACATTTTCCATATCCTATTTTGTTGCAACAATAATTCATCCAAAATTGGGTCAGTGCTCTTTAATTATGGCTTGACCTTTTCAACAATAACATTTTCCATATCAACATTTATGCAACAATTTAATTGCTCAAGTGGAACCACCTCCACCATAATAGATGACCAGGGTTCCCTGTACAACTTGACCTCATGTCCCTTTATAGGGATAGTGGCATAGGACAAATCTAACAATATTTTTCCACCTACTGCTACTTCCCATTACCTTGACAGAAGCATACCAAAATATGGTTTAGTATCCACTACCACTATATCCATTCTGTAAGTTGCTTCAGGGAAAGCAACAATTTTCACCTTGATGTCCTTCAATGTTCCTATCACAAGAACTTCCCTGTTATCCATAGCATAACAGCTTCCAACAGAAGTAGTGACCTCGAGGCCTAATTCCTTCATCACATGATAACACATCACATTTGTTGTTGCTCCAGAATCAATCATGCAATTTTTTACCAAGAAACTATTTACCATTAAGGTGACATAGAATGGATCAATAGATAGTGGTTCTTGAGTTATTATATTTCCAATACAAATATTAGAAAATTCCTTTCTCTTTCATTTTCCTTTCACTAGTGGACCATCTTTTCTGGTATCATTTGGTGTTGAAGGTATTTCATCATGGTTGGGAATAGATACATCATCTATCCCTTTTAACAGTACCAAAGCAACTTCTTTATGCTCTTTTATTTTCATGATTTCCATGAGTGGGCCTAAGAATTTTGTTTGTGTCAGAGCATGTTTCATGTCAAAAAGAGGCAATTCAGGGGACATATCACTTATCCTTTTTACCTTCTTGGATTTATCATTAGATACTAGTTCCTATTTTGCTTCTTCATTTCTAGCATGATTAAAAGAAGAGCCTGCTTGTTTTTCAAGATTTTCACTTTTATCTTTCCTGACATAGGAATCCTCCATAATCATAGGTGACTCCCCTTTTTCATAAATAGTGATAGGTTTACCTTGAGCTGGTTGCACTATTCTATTTTTTAAGTTGTAAGAATTTCTTTCCTGATTAATTGTTGCAACAGTCAAGGACCTCTTTTCTTCATCAGTGGGAGTTTTGAAATGAGAATGTGAATTGTTACTTCCCACTGTATTTATAGTTGCCTGTGAAACATTTTCATCCTGATCATTTTGATAGGGTGGATTTTGTAATTGATATTTAGAATAAGACTTATCCTTTGTGTACAAACCACCAGAAAATGATCCAATATCAGAAAACCATGGGTATGGTTTCTTTACTATAAACATATTGATAGTAGAGCCTTCTTGTTCTCTCTCTTCTATTTGATCAAACAGGGCTTGGGCTACTACACATTGATAGGAAGAGTGTGGCATATTACAGGCATCACACCAGGGAGTATTTTCAACATAGTTGGCACGGTTCCTTTTTAAAGGATATGGAGTTTCCTTGTCTTCTGGGTTATCTTTTCCATCAAGGAATGGTTTTCCATTATTGCAATTAGTCTTGTAAGGTTAGTTTCTCAGGTTAGGCTGTTTGTCAAATCTTTGGTTAGTATACTTATTATCATGGTATCCTCCTCTATCATTTTTATCCATTTTGGCATTAAGGTCTTTAATTGCACTCACCAGTTTATCTACTATATCATCCTCTTTGAGATTATTGTTGGTTGACCCCTTTTCTTTCCAAAGTTTATTATCTTCCCTCTTCCCCAATTTCCTTGATGCTCTTCTATTACTCTCAATGTCAATTGTTATTTTATAAGCATCCCTCAAGGTAGTTGGGTTCTTATCTCTGAGTAGGTAAGACATTTTTCCATCAACAACATTAATATAAGTGGTGAGAGACACTTCCTCATCTAATCTTAAGACTTGGAATAGTTTGTTCATGGCCTTTTGAAATCTACTGTTAAAATCAGCTATACTCTCATTTGGGAACTTCTTAATTTTATTAAACTCATTTAACATGTATCCAAAATTAACATGCTCTCTATAATTCTCTCTAAAATACTTTACAAATTCATCCAAAGAGGCAATACTATCATTATGTAAATTTCTGAACCAATCCCTAGCATCTTCTGTTAATGATTGAACAAAAAGCTTCATAATAACATCTTCATTTTCAATCTCAAAATCAATTATCTTATCACTAAAAGCTTTTAGATGCTCTTCACAAGTAATTACATTATTTCTAGTGAACTTGGGGATTTTATCTCTTACCTCAATGGGGATCACATTAGGGTGACCAAGAATGCCTTCAAAGATGAGAGTTCTATATCTATTCATATGGATAGGCCTTCTTTGGAAATTTCCATGTACATTGTCACCACTTACTCCAGTAGCTCCTCCTTGGTTTTGAATAAGTGGGGGAACATTTTTCTTAGGATTGGTAACTTGAATGCTTGGACCAAGACCACCGGGCTGAGCACTTACATTCGGGCCAGAGTTCTTAACATTTGATTTAAAACCATGCAATTGCACCTTTGTATCATTCCCTTGATTAATTTGGATAGGCTCAATAGACTTCTTTTGTGGCTGTATTACATGACTAACTGGTATAGAGCTGCTTGTAGAAGTGTTAGTAGTAGCATGTAGAGAAGCTATTTTCATTCTCATGTCTGCTGCAGTAGCTTCTAATTCTAACTTCTCCAGTTGCTTGGCCAAGTCATCTTTGGCTTTTCTAGCCTAATCCAATTCAAGATCAACTTGGGATTCTCCTACAAGGATAGTCAAGTTTTTCTTAGGCTCCTCTATAGTCATACCGACAACCTTTTTTTTGCCTTTATTGGGAACATCTTTCATATTTGTCTTGATATTTGGATCATGCTTAATCTCATATGGGAATAGTTGTCTTATGACAAGCCCTTCCTTCTCAAATTCATCCTTGTCAGGATTCAAAATTTTATTTGGGGCTTTGTTCTTTAAATCATCAAGGTTACCAAACAATTCTGGATCCAAACCCTTCACTTCTTGACTCAGTCTTTTAGCCTTCAGATCATTCCTTCTAGTCTTAGCTAAGAGCTCTTCTCTTTCCATTAGCAAGTCATATATCTTTTATCCATGTTTATTTTCTACTTCAGCTATTTCCTTTTCTTTTTCTTTCTTTTTTCTTCTTAAAGCCATAATCTCATCTTGCAATTTATCAGATTCATATGAAGTTGTTTCAACAGCAAAAGTCTCTTCTGGTAGAGCAAGATTTTCTTCTGCTGGAAAGAAACCTATATCAGCATTTTCTCCATCCCTGAAAGGATCAAAATTAGCATCAACTCTATAAGAATCAATTGGCTCTATGGGTCCTGCATCTTCAGACAAAGATGATTTTCTATCAGGAATGGGAGTTTCCATCCTTTACTTGGAGGTATGTTGGGAGTCATGGTTAGATGTGCCTCTTTTGGACCATTGTTTCCTTTGATGCTCCACTTCAACATCCTTTTCAGGATTCATTTTGAAATATGATCTAGTATTTCTTTGTCATCTCATCTTAGAGAACAAAGAAATATTTCAATATGTTTAATGTGCAACACTAGAGTACACAGAGGTTAGAGTCACCACCTCTTTTCAGAGGACAAAAATATATAAAGATTCATGTGCCTTTTTGTAACTCAGGTTTCCTTTTATAGTAATATATCTAAATCAAACTTGAAAGAAAAGTTTCTTGATAATTCCTCACCTAATAAAATCAAGAAAATGGTTCTTCATTGCCTGGACTTCTATGAATCTTTGCCAACTAGTGGATTTTCTCTTGAAAACAAATAAGGGACTAGATTAGAGGCTTTAGAATCACCAGTTATTCCATCTGAGACAAGATCTATATCATTTTCATGATCAAGACCTTTAAATAGTGTGCCACAATAGATAAGCAGAACTTTTAATGACTATGAGGGAAAACAAACTAATTCTCAATATTGCCAAGATAATCTCTTTCATGAACATGACTCTCAGAACATCACAAGATCCCTAGTAGAGTCACCAATTTGTTATCTCTTTTTCTCTTAGAATCAATTATAATAGCAATAAATGCTTGACCCTCAATTCCCAATCCAGATTCATACATGAACAAGGCTAATTAACAAGGATGAAACATCCTTCTACACTTTGGGCTCCACATACCTAGGCGGGTGCACCTTCTGCAAATTACTATTTTTCAGTAAATCTGATAGTGGAATAAGGATTTATGGTCCTTCTTCTTTTTAATCCTATTAGCTTAAGAAGACTAACCTATTGATTCTCTTTCTAAGGAATCATTAAGATGAATTGCATTTCTCAATACAATTAGCTAGACATCCATACATTTTGATAACAGTAAGTAAATATTTTCAATGTTTTAATGATTGATGATAATACTACTAATCAGAACTTGACCAGTGCCTAATCCATTGGGCCACAGAGTCACTGTGAAAACATACATTCATCAAAGATAGTTAATCTAAATAAAACAAGATCCCAGATAACATGCCTTAAAAATTATCCTCTCACTCTCATATCCCTGTATCAAATTCTTTCACAAATCCTAACCCCCTAGAACCATCTATAAGATTTAAACCATCCTTGATAGCTACTTATGAATAGTAACATAGTTACCTTGTAACTGATACATTTAACATGCCTTACATATCAAACATACAAAAGCTAAATAAGATGCAAGAAGACATCATTGATATAAAATTGGAGATTTTGGTGTATTTTATTAATAATCTTATGATTTCAATACAATTCAGACTGACTGTAGACTTGAAAAACTAGACTAAATTCAGAAGTCTGATTTGCAATTTTTATTTTACCATCCTTTTCAACATATTACCACTTGTTATTTATAGACTGCACTAGTCCTCTTGGAATCCTTAAAAAATCAAGGATGCAACAAGCTTCGGATGACTAGGCTAGAAGACAAAATTTTAAGAATACAATAGGACAAAAGAAAGTGGATAAAAGAACCACTTATGTTACAAAGCACTCTAACTGATCCCTTTGTCCTAAGGCCACACTACAATTGTATTTTCCTTGTATTTGAGGGGAGGAAACCATGTGTCAACTATTTCCTCTGATGTTGATGATGTATGCTTTCCATTCTTAAGTGCATCAACTTCTCTGTTGGGCTTCATCTTATATCTACATGTCTTCTCCTTCACGTGGATCAACAATCATGTACTTGTCCTTCCAGGAAGTGTACACTTCATCAATTGAAAAAACAAAACCAAGTATCTCACATTTTTTCTAATTATCTCCCTTCATGTGACATGTGTCTTTTCTATCACATCCGACTAGAAAGAAAAGAATGACCTGGCCTTACTCACTATCTCAATTGTTTGAGCAAAAAGTAGGGTACTCTCCAAAGTTAGTATACTATTCATCCTGACTACTAATGCTTCATTCATTTTCCTGTACCACAACCCTTCATCTTTTATGTTCCCATTTTTCCTAAAAAGGTTTGGGAACATTTCATATTTATCTTGTGAGTATTCCCTTTTCAAAATTAGCACTTTCCTCATGACCATGTCCCTTCTGATATCCACATCTAGGAGTAATTTCACACACTTTTAGGTGCCATTTAGGATTATGTCAATGTCATTATTTTTCTTACAAGAGGAATGAATGAATTTTAGTTTCTCTTTCTTCCCTCTCCACTTACTCACCAATTGATTTGGATTGTCTTTATTTTCATGGTATTCATTCATAATATTAACAATCTTCTTACCTTGTGTTAGAATACTTCAGGGATAACTGAGAGGGGGGGTGAATCAGTTATCAGCAACTTTAAATATTTTATACTTATTAATCGAGACTGATATGAATTAAATGCACATTCAGATAACACATTACACAACACATAAATTTTTTTACAGGGAAACCAAATGGTAAAAACCTCGGTGGGAATTAGTACCCACAAAGAACTATACTGTTTATAGTAATCCCTGTTAAAAGATTCTTCAACCCTGTTAGGAGTTGTACAATACAATGTAGTAGTATAGTTGACCTAGTTAAGGGTCAGACCCTATTAGGAGTCTTTTATAATAACCTTGTTAGGGGTGAAGGACTCACTATCGAAGAGGTGAAGGCTACAACCTTCTGGATAATTGATACACACTGTACCAATGAAATGAGCTATCATTTTAACAATGCTTATCTGATCAGTTTCTTTTGTTTGCCAATGCTTTAACCTCTTGTAAAGAAATATAAAAATCTAGTCTATATTCTAAATGCTTCAACATAAACATCTATATTATCAACATATGATAAATATAGCTCTGTTGCCTCAACACTCTACTCTGCTTGTCAATCTCTGGCTTTCACAACTCTTCTTATTACAAATGACCTTGTATAAATACATACACCAAATATGAGATCATGGGACCTATTAGAAAAATCTTTTTAACATCCTTGTCAGCTCTACTAAGCGTGCAAGCATAATTACAACCGCCCAAGTCAATGTTGAACAGATGCGTCACATCACTAAGTCAACTTCACCAATTTAATCATAACTTTGTAATCTTCTTGAAATATGTTAGGCGCATTTAGATTAATATCAACAACTCATAACTCATCATGAATATACACATGCGTATCCTAAAGATAGGCAAAACTTGATCAACATGTTACATATGTTGGCCTTAAACTGTTAATCCTCTAGAACTTAACCGTCAATAACGAAATTACATATCTTTACTGAAACTTCATATCTGAGTCTACATGTATGAACATAGCATCATAAACATGTCAAAAACATGTATCTATCCATGCTTGTCTTCATGTCATCATATGGATAAGTACTTATAGAAGTACTATTGTGTATTATATGTTGTCATCAATGACAAACATACAATCAATCAACTGTTCAAAATCAAATCTCCAACAATCTCCCCCTTTGGCATTGATGGAAACATATGATATAAAAAAACTTATGTTCATGGTGTCTTCTTTATAATACAATCTTCTCAATATCCTCATCAAAGATTCATCTATACTATCGTAGTTTCATGTACTGTGTATTCTCTGAATACTCCCCCATTGTCATACTTCCCTACTATGTTTCTTTACTCCCCCATAGTATAATCTCCTTGTATGTGTTCCTTGTTTGTCTTGTTTTTACTGGTATATACTCCCCCATCGACATCAATGGAAAAGGGTTCCATAAACTATTAAGCTTAGATACTACTCGAGAAGTAGAGTAGTTAACCATTCATCAGTCACACAGGACTGATGTACTTGCCGCTTTCTCTAATCAGAGTTAGGAGAGGGAATTACTCCCAAATTCTCTCTTAGATACTCAAAAGAATATTTTGCTAAAGGCTTTGTAAAAATGTCTGCTAGCTAATTTTTTGTGTTTACATAGTCCAATGTTACTTCCTTTTTTGTAACTTTTTCTCTCAAATAATGGTACTTGATCTCTATGTGATTTGTCTTTGAGTGCATCACATGGTTCTTAGACATGTTAATAGTACTGGTGTTATCATAATGAATAAAAATAGGATAGTCAACCTAAATACCAAAGTCTTTAACCATCTGCTTGATCCAAACAATTGTTGTACAGTTCAGTGCTGCTGCAACATATTCTGCTTCTGCTATTGACTGAGAAATACAATTTTTCTTCTTGCTTGTCTAAGATACCAACTTTTCTCTGAGAAATACTGCTCCTCCTGAAGTGCTCTTCCTATCATCAATACAACCTTCCCAATCTACATTAGTATACACATGAATTTGTGTATGTGTGTAAGAAAATACACCTTCATGAAATTAAGAATGAAAGCAACAATTCTATGGAAAGATAAACGAATTAATCTAAGAATTGAAACAAGAAAACTATATCATCTCATGGTTCTCTATCCAAGCTTTGTTAAGAGAGCTCTTAGGCTTAATCTCTCTCAAGGACAATCCTAGAACTAGATATATATGAAATTCAATGCTCAAATCTAGCTTGAATGCTTAAAAATTCTTAGAAATGCTCCAAGATCATGAAAGAAAATTAGCAAATGCTCCTAAACATGATACTAAATGATGATGCAAATGCTAAAAATCTCTCAAATCTCTCAAATGCTCCTCAATATGCTCTCAATATTTCTCTCAATATGCCTATAATAAGGATGATTTTGCTCTTGAATTCTTGGATCCAAATACAAAGGAAATTGCTTGTATTTATAGCATTTTCCCAAGGGTAGGGGGTAGAGTGAGTTGATCATGATCAAATCTTGGTTAAGTCAAAAGATTTGAGGCATTTTCAAATGGAGGGAAAGTTTTTTGGTTGTCTCAAAAGAAATTAGGAATTAAATAACTCCATCCTTTAATTAAATTAGCCATGAAGGGTGACTGGGTTGGATTTGATCCCTTTTGATTTGATTTATACAATTGAAAAATCAATTGCATAATTTGATTAATCCCTTTAGGCTTGAATTTAATTAATTGATTTCATGATTTAATTGATCTTTTAAATTGAT
>MU226704.1:2209310-2225462 GCA_018584345.1 Thuja plicata
CTAGAGATGTGTGAGGATTTCTTACCGTGGATTGAAGCTTTGAAGGCTGTTTCATTCTTAGGTTCAGTCTTCAATCTTGATATCTCAAATGCAGAGATTTTACTGATCAAAGTCTCTCTCTTGAAGTCTTGTGAGAATTGCATAGTTTCCTCTAGAATGATGATCTTGTTATCATAGTTTGATGTCAAAGTAGATAACGACTTGTCCATTATATCTTCTTCTGAAATTTCTCCTCCACTGTTTCTGATTCCAGATACTGCTTCATTTATCCTCTGATTATAAGCTCAAATTTTCTCTTCATGTAACATTTCAAGACTGTTGTATTTCTTCTTCCATGTCTTCCTGCGTGCATTCTTTGCTTGAACATCTCCTTCAAACATGTCTTCTAAATACTTCCATATGATATATGCTTTTTCAATCTTCTTGATTTTGGAAAATTCACTCTCAGATAAGGTGCTGATTAGGGATTCTTTGGAAATTGCATTATTGGTAAATGTTTCCTTCTGTCTTCTAGTAGCATCATCCTTTGCAAGGTCTTTCAGAGATGGGATTTCAACCTCTTATGTAGCAATCTCAAAGATCTCAAATCCAATGCACTGAAGATGTGTTATCATTTTGTTCTTCCAATCCAAATAATTCTCTCCATCAAACTTAGGGCTATCTTTTCTAAAGTATGCCATCTGATCTACCTTAAGTTGTTAGGTTTCTTCTTCAAGGCACTTGGCTCTTATACCAATTGTTAGAATACTTCACGGATAACTGAGAGGGGGGGGGGGTGAATCAGTTATCAACAACTTTAAATCTTTTATACTTATTAATCGAGACTGATATGAATTAAATGCACATTCAGATAAGACATTACACAACACATCAATTTTGTTACGGGGAAACCAAATGGTAAAAACCCCGGTGGGAATTAGTACCCACAAAGAACTATTCTATTTATAGTAATCCCTGTTAAAAGATTCTTCAACCCTGTTAGGAGTTGTACAATACAATGCAGTAGTATAGTTGACCTAGTTAAGGGTCAGACCCTATTAGGAGTCTTTTATAATAACCCTATTAGGGGTGAAGGACTCACTTTCCAAAGGACTCATTGTCCAAGAGGTGAAGGCTACAACCTTCTAGATAATTTATACACACTGTACCAATGAAATGAACTGTTGTTTTGACACTGCTTGTTTGATCAGTTCCTTTTGTGCACCAATGCTTTAACCTCTTGTAAAGAAATATAAAAATCTAGTTTGTATTCTAAATTCTTCAACATAAACATCTATATTATCAATGTATGATAAATATAGCTCTGCTGCATCAACACTCTGCTCTGCTTGTCAATCTTTGGCTTTTGCAACTCTTCTTATTACAAATGACCTTGTATAAATAAATACACCAAATATGAGATCATGGGACCTGTTAGAAAACTCTTCTTAACATCCTTGTCAGTTCTACTAAGCACACAAGCATAATTACAACTGCACAAGTCAATGCTGAATAGACGTGTCGCATCACTAAGTCGGCTTCACCAATTTAATCATAACTTTGTAATATTCTTGAAATATGTTAGGTGAATTTAGATTAATATCAACAACTCATAACTCATCATGAATATACACATGCATATCCTAAAGATAGGTGCAACTCGATCAACACATTACATACATCGACCTTAAACCACTAATCCTCCAGAACTATAACCGTCAATAACAGAATTGCATATCTTTACTAAAACTTCATATTTGAGTCTGTGTGTATGAAAATAGCATCATAAACATGTCAAAAACATGTATCTATCCACACTTGTCTTCATGTCATCATATGGATAAGTACTTACAGAAGTACTTATGTGTATTATATGTTGTCATCAATGACAAACATACAATCAATCAACTGTTCAAAATCAAATCTCCAACACCTTGAGCATAAATTGTAGAGGGTACTACTTCATAAGTACAATACTGAAGAGTACTATGTATTTTGTCTACATATTTTTGTTTCACCCATGCTTTTGCTTCTCTGAATTTTGCAGATTGTTCCACCCATTCTTTCTTCTCATTTTCAAGCTCTGCTCTTGCAACTTTTAGCTTTTCCTTTTCTTGTGCTAATCCTTCTAATGTAGTAGAAGTAGATGGTGTAGGAGAAGGAGGTTAAGTGATGATGGGGCTTGAAGAGGAATACTGGTGGGGATCTTGAGTTATCCTTCTCAGAGGCATTATTTGCACTGTTTGCCTCTCGTCCAGAAATGCTATCCTGTCATCTTTTTGTAGGGATTTAACCCTTTCATAATTGTAAGCTTTTAATACAAATTCATATTTCTAATTCAGGTTATCATAAGCTTCTTTCTCCTTTTCAGCCACTCTTAGGCTTAGATTAGCTATTTGAAGGGAAAGAGCTATTTGAAGGGAAAGGTTTGCTACCTCAGTACCTGATGTATCAGGAACTCTTTTGAAAATGAGGCTTCCTGTATCCTCAATTTTATCATCTTCTTCCACTCTTCTTTTGTCTCTCTTTTTCAATGACCAAATTTTCCAAGGCGACATGATATTCACTAAATTGGGCACCAATTGATGTCCCAGTAGTGCTTAGTGGTTTTGTCTCTTTTTTGACAGCATAAAAAATTACTACATCAGCTAAATCGCATTGAAGTAGGATGAGGACTCCCTATTTCTTGACCAATTCTCTACCCTATTTATGGGTGATCTTATCAAATTTAGACATTAGCTCCTGCTTAACCTGCTTTTCTATATCATCCTTAATACAATTGGTTGAGCTTCCTATAACTTTTGGCATTTATTATTAAATTCATCAATGTGAATTCTCCACAGAAATTGGATGAATGCCCTAGTCTTGAAAAATTTGTCATCTGACAAGAACTCTTCACTGGCTTTCTTAGTCATAGGATCTAGTTCCTTACCTATGAATTTTTCCACTGTGAGGTCAGCAGTCATATGCTTAGGGGCCTCTGGCATCCCTTCTTGTAACTCCTGGGCAGTAAAAAAAATCTTTGCAGTGCTCCTCATTTGAACCAATTTCTCAGCAATGGCTTGATCATAAAAATGCATTGGGGATTGGGAGGGAGAATACAATTCACTCTTTTTCTCTTCCCCTTCCACTTTATGTCTCTTGGGAGACGGGAACTCTTGGGTACTAGTACTTGCTAACCTCTTTCCTTTATGCTGAGAAGGTTTATCAACCTTGGGTACGATATTAGTGTACCCTCTACTTTTGTATACTACATAATCCCCTTGTGGGACTACTCTTCCTTGTGGAAGTTTACTCAAAATATAATGAGGCCTTTCTGGTTCAACTTCCATTATCCTTTATTTCTTCTCATTTAAGGTCTGCATGATTCCCTCAAATAAAGTCATCAAAGACTCAATATTCTTGGACCATGGGAAGAACTCCTTGAAAGGATCATAAGACTTATCAAAATTGTGCAGAAAAGTCCAGAGACTTCTTATACACCAGCCATTTCTCTTTCTTGACCTCCTCATCACCTAGATCAAAAATATTTCTAATGATGTCTTTATGGTAATTAAACTGGTGCTCTAATGCTAAGCACTTAGTTCTTTTTCTAAACATACCTATTCTAAAGTCCTCATTATCTGCACACCTAGATACAGATGCTGCTAATTGATAAGGCTCAAAATACTTATCAAACTGTGTCCATCCCCCTTTTGTTATAATGAAATGATGGGCTCTAGTAAGGGTAGGGAAAATGCTTCCCTTCATTTTTCCTGCTAGGGATTCCTCATGTAGTCCACCCAGCTATCTTATAATCTCTGTTATCCCAATCTTCAAAGGGACTCTGTATGGCGGCACATTAGGGGTTCTCCTGAATCCATAAACCCTAATCACTGTAGAAACAAGGTATAAAATTAAATCTCCCCAATTTTAAGCAATCTTTAGCTCAAGGGAAAACTCCATGGGTCTTAATAATTTCATCATGTCTATATGGATTCTGGCATTCTAATTACATAACAATGACTTAAGCCTAGTGGCAAAAAATCTATCAAAGTAAACATAACTGGCTTCTTTTCTATCCCATGATAGATCAACACTCCAAATCTAGATAGGAAAATCCTCACCACCTTGGGACTTAGTCAATTCCATTTCTTCCTGAAAGAAATTAGCATTGTTAGACAAGAACATGTGCATCATAAGGGAATACCATCCCATTGGTTTAAGTATATTGCTATCCTGGATTCCTGCCAAACTTTCATGCATTTGTTGGGCAATGTAAGATGCAAAGTCAAAGACTACTGATAGGTGGGGATGCAGAATTTGAACCACCATGAGAATTATGTGGACATGAATTGTTACTTCTTCATCTTCTCCCAAAACCTGGTATAGGGCACTGTACATTTTCCTGGCCTTGCCATTAAAAAAGTCCAATTTAAATGGTTCTAGGGTCCTAGGCCCAACTACAATCAAGTCCCCTATTTGGTTGAGGTATCCTTTTAAGGCCTCATTTTTGTGATAATCTTTCTGAGTCTGGTATACTTCCTTAAAGTATTCAATTTCAATATCATCCATATGTATTGAGGTATCACTCAACTTGAAGATTCTTCTGATTTCATCAACTGAAATAGTCAATAGCATATTCCCTTTTGTATCCCTGACAACCCTAGACACCTTGTCATACATGTTGGCTATTAGGGTAAATAAATCTGTATCCATAAACACCCTAGGTGCTATCAAATTTCCCATATCTAAGTCCCAAATGTTACTATCTAGGGTAGGGGCATTCCTTTGGCTATATGCTATTCTAAACAGAGTAAGACCATTAAAACTAGTTTTAACATCTTTAGCCCATCTACTCGAATCATACAAGCCTTCTCCTATTTTGAAATGGGTATGTGTCAGAACTATTCTATTTTTTTGGGTCACATCTCCCATGGATCCTTTCAATTGTCACAACATATCCTCCCTAACAATTCTCTTTTGGTAATCTACTTCTCCAGAAATTTCAATCCTAGGGGCCATTCTAAATCTAGGGCTTTTTCAATATGAAATTCAGATTTTGAGACAAGAATTCTAAAAACCCCTTGAACTGCAAATCTTACTGGGAACCTGAACGTTGATGAATCAGAGAAAACTTACCCATTCTGCAAAGTTGTTGCGGGGAGCTCAATATCTTTGCAATTCTATTTTTTTCTTGAATGAATTTGGTAAACTATTGTGACTGCAAGTCGAATTAACCAATTTTATGGCTTCAATAAAATTAGTCATTCGAATTGAATTTGACTAGAGTGGCCACACATTCTGCAATCAATTTGCAGTCTTCAATTTTGTGGATCAATGGCTCTCTGCAACTCATTTTGACAACTTTGAATTTAAATTGTAGATCTTAAACATCATCTTCTTCATCTGATGGGTACCTTATTTTCCAGGAAATAACTATTTATCTAGGACATGTGTCAACACTTCTTAATCGCTTATTCTTTATATTTTGAGCACTTTACCTTTAAGTAATTAAGCGAATCGTTGGATTTTTTTACACTTGCAACCTTATTAACATGACTTAAGCACCATACAGGACCCACCTTTTGTGCCACGCATCACTCAGACTTAATCTCTTACCCATTATATTTCGGTCACTTTTCCCCTAAGTGCTTAAGTCGACCATTGCTCATTCTCATAGATGCTTCTCCTTTAACTCCACATTTATGACCTCAGCTGGCCCCACTAGGACACACATCAATATTGCCTAATCACTTATCCATTACATGTTGCACACTTTGTCTTTAAGTGATTAAGTCTACCATTTATTATTTCATGACTTGTCCACTGTTTAACTAAGAACCTTTACAACCACCGGCCCCACTAGGACACGCGGCACCACGGCTTAATGGCTTAACTGATAGATGTCGATAGGTTTTGGACTAAGCTATTAAGCGGGTCATCTGATCAAAAAACATTTGCTCACCACATAATACAATGAAATAAAACGATTTTCTCAATGGCATGACTTAGGAAAGATTAAAGTGGTTAGGATAACACAACTTTAAAACAAAACCCTTTTATCATGAACACATGACTTATGATAACTTAAGTGACTGAAAAAGCAACGTGAAAATAGAACCTGGCAAGACACTTAGGGTTTCTAGATTTCAAATTTGAATAGGGTTATAACATAGAATTGAGGGTTCAAACATTTTTCACCATTTATAACTAGGTCAAGGGTAAGAACATACTTTGCAGGGGCATGAGAGTAATTTTTTCAACCATGATTTTAAACCCTTGGATAACATGAATGACAAGGGATTTCAAAAATTTACAAGGCATATTTCAAACATGAAATAGCACCAACAACTTCCGTAGGCTGGGAGGCCTCCATAATGGAGCTAATATGCCACATGTATAACCACCCGAATGGATGCCCTTACTAAACCATGACATAGTAGCCAAAAAACTTCTATATGTTGGTGCAGAAGGTCAGAGACCAAATTAGATGCCCCACACTTTCGCAACTATTAGTCAAGACAACAATCCCTTGGGAAGTGATGACCCTTGGGAGTTGAAGCTTGGAGTGCCTGAGAAGTGAGTGCACATATAAGGAGGAGCCCATTCCTCCAAGCTTCTATGTTGTCCTCTATTATTATGCATGGCTGAACTTCAGTTCAAGTGGGGATTCAATAGATACTTTCCTTATTATCCTTAGGAAGTGGTGTGTTTGTTCATTTTACAATAGCCATTTTGAATGATGTGTCTTGTGTGAGTGTTCAAACCTTAATAAAAATGATAACATCTTAAAAACACTCTCCTTAAAGAACACTTTTTCCAAATCAATCTTCAAGAACAATCAAATGGCCACAACAAACCTTGTCTTTGAGTAAACATATGGAACCTTGAAATTTTCACTTGGAACCTTTTGGCATGCTTGATAGCCTTCATATTGCATATTCATGGCCTAAACTCCTTGCATTTTGCATTTCAAAAATATCTTTCACTATAGGCCTCATTTCAATCCTCATTGTAGTCCCTTTTTCATAAGTCCTAATCATAGCCTTCTTGCATACATAGCTCATTCTTAGATCCTCCTTAAAAACTTTGCAAACAATCCTAGGAAGTATCCAAATCATAGAGAATTTATTGATGATGTTGAAAATAGGCTCTTGACTTGGTCCCCTTTTGTCCCAATATTTCAAACCCCCAACCCTTATCAATCGGTCCTATTCCACCTTTGTGATGATGGATTTGACCTAAGCCTTTTTATCAAACTTGTCCCTTGTTCCAAAAATCTTATTTTTCAAGTCAAGATTCTTCTTCAACCTCATGAGGTTATACTCTTAGGTTTGTCTCCTTTCAAAAGATTAATTGTTAAAGTCCAAAAAACCAAAAACATAGTTGCATAAACCTTAGCTTGTATTTGCATAAGTTCCTTGCATTTCCAAGTTTCATTTCAAAACTCACATTTTCCAAAATTTTAAAAATTTGAAAAAAAAATCTTCCATTTGCATATAGTAATCATGCCAATTTTCACAAGATCTTAAGCAACCAAAGGGCACCAAGATCCTCATTTACCTATGTTTACATCACAAAAAAAATCACAATTACCTTTTGATCCAAGACAAGGTGTTACATATCATAATCAAACTAACCTAATCAACATGCAACCATTGGAAGAAGTGCATCAAACATTTCATGACCCAAGACATGTCACATTTCCTCAAGAACCTACTTCAAGAAATGATCTATGCAACATGGAATATCCTTCAAGTGCTTCCCCAAACTTTTTGACTATTTAGTGGGGACCTCCCCCAGCCTTTGAACCAATTTTTGTACCTATGCCACCTGGCCAAGGTAGTGTTCCCCCTACACCTAAGGAGAAATACCAACAAACTGGTAATATCAATCAAGTCCAACCCGATTATTTGCAACAACAACCTATGCCAAAAAAAGATTTTGGATCTTATGAAACTCCTCCACCACCACTAGATAATAAAGATCATGGCAATGCCTCAAGTCTCTCTTTGGATTCTGGAGACTCACATGGAACATTTTCTTTCTTCAAAGATTTACCTAAAGAGGAAATTGACGAGGTCATTAAGAACAAAAAAATTGAGCAGATGTTAACATACCTCATGACTCAAGATCTGAGATGATATATCAAAGAGATTCAAAAGACAAATCCCCAATTATTCTCAGAATATAAAACTCCCCCACCATCTACTTTGGAAGATAACCAAGCCTTAGTGGTGTGAGATAGAGAAAAGTGAGAACAACCCTTCGATGAGTCAATTATGGTGCTAACACAAAAGAGACAAAGAAATGATTTAACTGTCAATATTCCTCCAAAGGAAAAGTATATACCATTGGATAATCCTTTATCTAAAGAGGTAGCACTCCCTCCTCCTGAGACGGTGGATGCTACACAAATCCCTAAAAAAGGTCCTAAAAGAACATGGAGGATTGATTTAAAGAATCACTTGCCAAAAGGATCAAATGAGACATTCACATTTCCTTGGGGAATGCCAAATGTACCCCCTTTTGAAGAAACACAACCAAGTGGTCCTCCTTTGGTAGCACATACAACATTCCTAGGAAGCACTTCAAATGAAACAACATCCAAAAGACCATTTAATGAACTAGCAAGGGTACCCACATTTGGTGTCTCTAATGCGACTAGTACAACTATACCAAATCAATTACAAGATCAAAAGAAGAAGAGCCTTGTGGATATTATGCCAATTCCATCTAAAGTGACTCAACAAGTGCATGTAACACAAAAAGTGCAACAAGCCCAAGCAGCTCAACAAGAACCACTTGTGGATGTAGTGCAACTAGTGCAACCTCAATTTGCAGCCCAAGTTAACATGATGTCTCAAGCACAACCAGAAAAACATAAGACTGTGAATCTTGAGGGTGTACATGGACCACTTGTATTTCAAAAAGATCATAACATGCAACAACCAACAATGAAGATGGGTCAAGAATCCCATCCTACCACCCAATATGTGCAAGGTCCAAAGGTGCAACAAGTGCACCCGCAACAACAACAACATACCCAACAATATGTACAGCAACAACAACATGATCTACAAAGAAATATGTGCAACAACAACAACATGCTTTACAACAAAAATACATACAACAACAACAACGTGCTTTACAACAACAATATGCTCAAAAAAAAATACAACATGTTCAACAACAACAACAACAACAACAAAAACATGTTCAGCAACCATATGTTTAGCAGCGACAACCATATGTCGTACAAAAACAAAATGTGTCACAACAACAACATGAGGCACAAACTCAACAACAACAATATGCACCTTGATATCAACAGCATGTTTCTCAACTGTACTATGTGAAACAAGGTCAGCAATATAATTCTCCACCAATAAATCAACAACATGTGGAAGATCCCCAGCAACATGCCAGACAACATGTGGCAGTAGTCCATGACATATCATCTAAATCATCAGAATTAGATTGGGCCTCAGAATATAGTTGACGTTCAATGGATTATAGGCAGGCACATTGTTATGATAAACATAAAAAGGCGGTGAAGCCTTCACAAAATGATGAAATGCTTCAAGAAATCAAATGCTTGCAGAAGAAACTAAATGATTTACAATTCAAGGAAACAAAGACACTCTATACCGAATGAGACCTATGTCCTAATCCATTTGATCCAAGCATTTACATGCCTCCTTTTCCCAAGAATTTTGAAGTACCCAAGTTTTAGAAATACAAAGGAAAAGGCAATCCAATCGATCACATTCAGGAATTTTATACGTCTTGCATCAAGGTTAACAATAACGACACATACCTTATGAGAATTTTCCCTCGAAGCCTTGGGGTCAAGCAATGGAGTGGTACTCTAAACTACTTGGCAACATCATATCTTGGAAAGAACTAGCCAACAAATTCATCTCACTTTGCGTTCAACATATCAAGTGAGGTTATGCTAACTAACTTATGCACAACCAAACAAAAGGTTGGAGAATCCTTTATGACCTTTGTATCATGATGGAGGAATTTTTTGAGTCAATGTCCTTTTGATGTGCCAGAAGAAAAAAAAATTCAATTATTTATCAAAAATATGGTACCTGAGATGATGTATGAGCTCAAAATCAAACGACCATGTACAATTCCAAAGCTCATGAAAAAAGGAATTTACATTGAAGATGCTCTTATTGAAAAAGGAGTATTAAAAATCAACAAGGACAATCAAAATGCGAGCACTTCTAGTGACAAGCCAAAATTTTGGTCTCAAAATAAAAATGTCACAAACAACGACATTATTGGTGCACAGACAGTCAACATGACACAATAGAAAGTGAGTCTCAAAGGACCTATTGTTACAAATATGTAGACAATGACTCAAGCATTGCCTCTAGTGCTAGCTCCAACACAACCTCAAGCATAAAAGAACAATAATGCACAACAAAATTGGCAGCGTTGACCCCCGATAAGCAAAAATGGACCACAAAGATAGTTCACGCCATTGGGTGAACTATTCCATTCGGTATTGCAACAATTATTGCAAAACAATTACATTCAATTACCTGAGATATGCGATCCTCCAGCAATGAAACCCCCTTGGTGGGATGATAAAAAATATTGTGATTATCATTGGACAAAGGGACATAGTACCAATTCTTGCTATCAGTTAAAACATAAAGTCCAGGACCTTAATGATCAAGGTGTGATTGAATTTGAACCCACAGTGGGATCTTCCAATACTGACCATACTATTTTCACAAATCCCTTGGTTGATCATGAAAAGGGAAATTCCTCTATGTCAAATTCAAATTCCAAGAATAATGTCAATTATACTCAGACCAGCCATGACTATACCATCAATTGTTTCTCTGAGGCTG
The DNA here is from genome assembly GCA_018584345.1 of Thuja plicata. Lineage (NCBI taxonomy): Eukaryota > Viridiplantae > Streptophyta > Pinopsida > Cupressales > Cupressaceae > Thuja > Thuja plicata. Next base: position 2,220,146 of record MU226704.1, read on the forward strand.
ATTTACGTGTGTCCACTCTGATCTTCTGGGATAGTAACCATCAATACGTAGTTGCCACCCATCATATTAAGATTACTGTTCCTAGTACACCATCCAAACCCAAAGTACCTTCATATTAAAACCTTGTTGACCAATTGGGTAAGACCCCTACCTTGATATCAATCCTTGATTTATTGTGCACATCTCCCTAGCACAAGGAAGTTCTTGACAAAGCATTGAAAGAGTCCACTATTCTGACTGACATTGACTCTAACCAGTTTCAAGACATGATGGGGCACTTCTCTACATCATAGCATGTCACATTTTCCAAAGATAATGTTCCACACAACCAACTTGGCCATAATGACCCTCTCCATCTAGAATTCTTTGTCCATAATGCCAAAGTCTGATGAGTCATGATAGGCAGTGGAGCAAGAATTAACATCTGCACTTTGAAGGTCATTCTTGATCTTGGTTACAATGAGAGTGATATTGATCCTTCTAGGAGAATCACAATAAAGGCTTATGATGACACTGAACTTCCCACCAAGGGAGTCATCATACTGCCCATCAGAATAAGCTCAGTTACTAAAAACAAATTGTTGTAAGTCCTAGATCTAGACTTGCCCTATAACATGATCTTAGGACACTCGTGGATCCATGCCATGAAGGCGGTTCCATCTATGTATCATCAATGTCTGAAATTATTTCACAATGGTGTTGAGATCACCATCGCAGGTGATCCTAACCCTTTCCAATTTTGTGCCAATCTGAGAGAAGGGCCCACACAACAGGTGCCTACCAATAGCAAAGCCACTCCATCCAATTCCTCCAAATATGTTGATGCATACACTCTTGATAAAATGGTCAAAGGAAAGATGAAGATTGAAGATAAAGGGTGTGGAGAGTATACATGGCACAATCTTTTCATATTGGAAAGCTTCCTCTCTCCCTGAAGTCTTATGGAAAACCAAATTTATTGCAAGCATAACCACCAAAAACTACCGTGAAGGTTATGCCCTCACCTACATTCACTCTATGGGGAGGTTTGCACGAAGAACATGTATATGACAATGCATCCAGCTGGGTTTTCCAAGATCAACAGAAACAAGAACATGAGCCCACTGAGATATCCATTGAAAGATACATGCTCGGGTTCACACTCATGCAAAAAAATGGATATGATGGTCACAGTGGTCCTAGAGTACACAAGAAAGGTATTGTTGAGCCCCTTTCTACATAGAGCCACCCCCTTCATCTGGGCATTAGATTCAAACCATTATGAATTGGCTCTTCAAGTGACAAAATGGCCTCATGTGAAAACATGGATGCTTCAAATGATGAAAAGGCATTTGAGGATCCCCATCATGAGTACACTACCGATTCAAATGAGTGGGAATGGACATCCTATTCCTCTAGTTCTTATGAGCTTGACCATTTCTTCCCTGACCTTGCAGACCTACCTACCATAGACAAACATGTTAACAAAATTCCCCCTCTGGTAACCAAACCTGATCCCTGGTCTAGAATTTTCTGGGATCCCAATCCTGAATCTTCAATGCATGAAGTCTCTCACTCTAAAGACACTAATATTTACACCTTATCCTTTACCTTTGGCCTCAAAAAACATCTACACCATTGATGATGACATCCACCTAGTTTACCCTAAGCTTATTGATTAGGATGAGCAAGGACCACTGAGCTTGGATTAATTCAAAAATGATGAAGCAATAGTGGAATTATTTGAGCTCTAAGAGGGCATGCCATCTGGAAACCACAAAAAGGGTTCTCCATTGACCTTTTTGGTACTCCATATCTTGGGGATTCAACTCTATCTTCTAGTTGCAAAATTGAAAATGATAAAATCAAAAAAGAAAAAAATAAAAAGAATAGGTCCTCTAGTGAAAATTGAAAGGCGCTAGTTGACCATGCAAAATTAAAAACAAAGGATGTATCCGAGGGTGAAAACCTCTCTAAGGCACTTGAGGATGGAAGAATGGACATACCCCCTCCAAAGGAGAAGTCAACATTGCTCATTGAAATGACCAAGGAAATTAACTTGGGAACACCAAACAACCCCAAGATCATACATTTTGCAGCATCACTCTCGCTAGAAGAGAAAGATGAATTTTTTAGATTCTTCCTTGAGCACCAGATTAATTTTTCCTGGTCCTATGCTGACATGCCTGGCCTAGATCCTGAGTTAGTTCTTCATCACCTCCCTCTGAAGCCAGGTGTGAAGCCAGTGAAATAGAAGATAAGAAAAATGCATCCCCAAATAGATCTATTGGTAAAAGTATAATTGAAGAAGCTATTGGATGCTAGATTTATTAGACCTATAGATTACGCAAACTGGATTTCCAATCTAGTTCCTATTAGCAAGCACATTAGGGGCATACAGATATGCACTAATTTTTGTGATCTAAATAAGGCATGCCCTAAAGATGATTGTCCTCTTCCCAACATCAACATCATTTTTAACATGACTACATGCTATGATATGTTTTCACTGATGGATGGCTTCTCTGGTTACAACCAAATTCTGATTACTCCCAAAGATCAACCTAAGACAACTTTCACATGTCCTTAGGGAACCTTTTGTTGGAATTTCATGCCCTTTGGCCTCAAGAATGCTGGAACCACTTATCAATGAGCAATGACCACGATCTTCCATGAATTCATGCACATCTTGATGGAAGATTATGTTGACGACCTCCTCTACAAATCTACAACTAGGAAAGATCATTTGGGTATTCTGGCCAAAATATTTGAAAGAATGGAAGGGTACAAGATTTTCTTAAATCCCAAAAATTTTTGGAGTTGTTTCTAAAAAACTCCTAGGCTATATCATCTCTAAACAAGGTATTGAACTGGACCCGAAAAAGGTTCAAGCTATTTTAGAAATTCCTCCGCCAAACACTCTATAGAAGCTGAGAAGTCTACAAGGGAAACTACACTCTATCTGCCATTTTATTGCACAACTCACAGATAAATGCCAATCATTTCAAAATCTATTGCATAAAGGTGTGAATTTCCATTGGAATGAAAAATGTGAGCACTTCTTCCAACAATTGAAAGATTATCTATTGCATCCACCAATCTTGATGCCTCCCATTCCAGGAAAGCCATTTATCTTGTACATTTCTACCATAGAAACTGCATTGGGTGCTCTTCTTACACAACATGATGAACAAAGATGAGAAAGATCTATTTATTACATCAGCAGAACTCTGGTTGGATATGAATTAAACTACTCACTCATTGAATGAGCCTGTCTTGCTGTAATTTTTTCCACACAGAAGTTAAGAAATTACATGCTACACAAAAAACCATGCTCGTATCCTAGATTGATCCAGTAAAGTATATTCTAGGGAAAGAAGCCCTCACGGGTTGCCTAGATAAATGTGTCATGCTTCTAAGTGAGTTTGACATAGAGTATGTAGAAAGAAAAGAAATAAAAGGCCAGGTGATATTAGATTAGCTTGCAGAGGCACCAGTTCCTAATGATCACCTGTTGCTTTCAAAATTTCTAGATGAGTCCATTTTTCCTTCACTGAATCTAATGAATGGAAACTCTACTTTTATGGCTCACATACTAGGGATGGATTGGGGGAAGGCATCATGTTTTTCACCCCCCAAGGTGATGTCATACCAAAATCTTATAGAACCACATTTGCATGTACCAACAACATCGCTGATTATGAAGCACTAGTCACTAGACTCAAACTTGCTATTCAATGGAAAATCCAGCACCTCAAGGTGTATGGTGATTCTCAATTAGTCATCCGACAGGTTACTGATGACTATGAAACTAAGGATGAAAAGCTAGTACCTTACAAACAGTTGGCTAACTTTCTTAAGGATAAATTTGTCACAATCAATTTCTGCCAACTTCCATGGGTAAATTACAAACAAGAAGATTCTATGGCCACTATTGCATCTATGATCGACATGCCGAATAACAAAGAGAGATGTGAATTTCTCGTTCAGAAGCTATTGCTTCCGACATTCAACATTCTGCAATCTGAGCTCGTGCATGACATTGTTGGTCCCAATTCCCCTTGGTATCAAGATGTTTACAATTACCTACACACCCAGATATTACCCCCTTCCTTATCCTAGAACAAGTGTCGAGATCTTGTCCGTCAAGCCTCCCATTATGTCGTCATTGGTGATACCCTTTATAGGAGAGCCTATGATCAAACCCTCCTTAGATGCCTTGATTCATGAGAGGCTGACACTACCTTACATGAGGTCCATGATGGTATTTGTGGTGGATATTTCAATGGTTTGACTCTTGGCAAGAAGTTGGTTTGAGCAAGATATTACTGGCCCACCATGGAGCAAGATGCTCATAAGTTTGCTAAGAAATGTTACAAGTGCCAGGTTCATGGCAATTTGATTCATGCTCTGGCATAGGATATATAGCCAGTGGTTTCTCCATGGACCTTTTATCAATGGGAATTTGACCTGGTAGGGAAGATCACACCCCTATCTTTTGATGGCTGTAAGTATATCATCACGGCCACTAAGTACTTTACCAAATGGGTGGAATCTATCCCCATGACATACATCACTGGCAAGCAAATTTCTAAATTCATCCTGAATTATATCATTTGTTGTTATGGAGTTCCTCTGGCCATTATTACTGACCTTAGTAGCTCATTCTAGAACAAAGATGTTACCAAAATTTGTGAGAAATTCAAACTCCATCATGGATTTTCTAGCATCTACTACTTGCAAGGCAACAGCCAAGCAGAGGCATCTAAAAAAAAATCATTAAGATCCTGCAAAAGACTGTCAATGATGCTGGCTATGATTGGCACTTACAACTCAACCTAGCTCTGCAGGCCTACAAGACCAGCATTCGCACCCCCACTAGTGCTACTCCATATTCTCTAGTCTATGGCGCTGAGGCCATATTACCCCTTGAGGTTGAAATTCCTTCATTGAGAGTATCCTTACAAGGCATTGTTGATGATGAGCAGTATAGAGTTTCCAGATTGCATGAACTCAAAATGCTTGATGAGCGGAGGAAAACTGCCTTGGTACACTTGTAAGCCTATCAAAACCATCTAAAATAGAGTTACAATAAGAAAGTCTGAGCTCACCATTTTGAGATCGGAGAATTGGTTGTAAAGATGAATTACAAAACCCAGCCACCCAGAGAGAAGACTAGAAAATTTGAACCTGTATGCAATGAAAATACCCGCAGCTGCACAACAAGTCAAAACATGCATATACAAGATATATCAAATATTAAAAGCATGCAAGAAACTTGAAATACAACTAAATTCTCACTACAACCTCCGATGAGCTAAAATGAGTGCACCCAAGA
>MU226704.1:2233935-2248790 GCA_018584345.1 Thuja plicata
TGGTTTAGAGAGAATTTTAGGATTAAGATTAGATTAGCATGGGTGAATGGGTTGAGAAGGGTTAGAACCCAGGGTAGAAGTGGTTGAGATGGGTTAGGTTAGGGTTTAAGGGAATATTAATAAATGATATAAACTTATTTAATTCATTTAGAAATATAGGAATTAATTATTAAAACAATAAAATTGCTTTTTGATAATTAGAGGACTATAGCCATTTTAATTAAATTAATAGGCTAGGGGAATGGGTTGGATTGCAAGTGATACTTGATATAGGGATTTATTTAATTCCTTCATAATTAAATACTATAGCCATGTTTGATTTTGATTTGATATGATTGGTTAAAATTGATTTGAATTGTATGGCTATAATAGTTAATATAAATCAGTGATAAGAATCACCTAGGACATTAAATTGATTAAAAGAAATATGCCAAGTAGTAACAGGGTCGTTTGGACATAACTCGAGGGTATGATCACACTTAGGGAAAATAGGGTCTACAGTTGCGACAGACCGAAATTAGGTGGTTACAGAGTGTAGGCATCCTTAAAGATGTACGGCCAATAATATCCAGCTTGAAGAATCTAGTGGGTAGTGGCATCAGCTGAGCCATGCCTAGTTCTAAACTGTCTGTGAAATTCTTCAATTATTTTTGTAGCTTGGTCCCTATCGATGCACCGGAGGTAAAATCCCTCATAGTTCTTGCGAAAGAGTGTTTTGTTCTTGATCATAAAATGTGTGCTCTTCAACCGCAGGGTGCAACATTTGTTTGAGGGAAGCCCCTCTAGGAATCTATTGTTGAGAAATAGGTACACCAAGTTTGTATACCATGGGTCTTGGTTGATGGATTCCACTGTGTAAGTTTGGCATTTGATGTTTAGAGTTCCTTCCGTCATTTCTCTACATAGTCCCTAGCCTCAGACTATCTTCATGGGTTGCATTTCCAAATCATAATCTTGGAGGATGGCCATCCATTTACCCCTTCCTTCACCCAATTTTCTCTATAGGAGTAGAGACTTAACATCTTGGTCTAGGATAATAGTGAGCACTTTTCTCTGGAGAATTTAATGTCAAAATTTCTTCACAGTGTGGACTAGAAAAAAGGCCCACTTTTCCAAAGATGAATACCGAACCTTGGCATTCTTGAAAGGGGAGCTCATAAATGCTATTGGTTGTTATTCCCCTTTGACCTTGTGGGTCAAAACTGCCATGACAAAATGCAATGAAGCAAAGGAGTATATGAGAAATGGGAGGGAATAGTCTAGGCTAGCCAAGACTGGTGCCTCCACAATCATTTTCTTAATCTAGGAGAATTTTTACTTTGCTTCCAAAATCCACTCAATATTTGTGTCTTTCTTAATCATGTCATTAAGTGGTTTGACTATCTCAGGGAATCTAGTGATGAACCACCAAACAAATTTTATCTTTCCAAAGAAAGATCTCATTTCTTTCTTACTGTCGGGCATCTATAGGTTTCGCAGTGCCTCAACTCTCTCAGGGTCAATAGATATACCCTTCTTAGAGATGATATGCCCAAGAACCTTCCCTTCAGTGACCTGGCATATACATTTCTTAGGGTTGAGGGATATTCCATACCAGTGACATCTCTCACAAATTTGAGCAAGGTGGGAAGATTGATCACACCTATCCCAGGAAAAGACGGTCAAATCATCCATGTAGATGATTATACATCAGTTAACTAGGCCTTTGAACGCAATGTCCATAGCCTTTTGAAATGTGGCCCCTACATTGATTAGGATGAAGGGCATCCTCTAGCATTCAAATGTTCCACACTTGGTGGTGAATGTAATTTTTTCTCTATCTTTGTACTTAACAATGACCTGGTTATACCTAGAGTACCCATCCAGGAAGGACATCATTTGGGAACCATTCATGATTTGTAGTACCTCATCCAGTGAAGGTAGAGGGTGATTATCCTTCGTAGATGACTTTTTCAAATTGCAAAAATCCATGCAAAGGAAGATCTCACAGTTTTCTTTCTCATAGGGATGAGGTTGGCAACCCAAGTAGTGTGCCAGATATGAAAGATAATCTGGGCTGACAATAGTTTTTGAACCTCCTGATGGATTAGAGGTTCTATTTGTGGGTTTACCAGTCTTTGCTTTTGTCAGAAGGGCTTAGCATCTAGTTTCAGTGGGATGGTATGCATCATGATAGATGTGTCATAGGTCTTCAAATCCTCATACCCCCACACAATTACATCAAGGTATTCTCAGAGAACCATGAGAATATTTTCCTTCTCCTCTGGGGAGCAGGAGGTTCCGATATGCACAAATGTTTCTTCACCAGCTTGGATGATGTTGATATTTTCAAATTTTTGTCCCTCGAAGGAGGATGATATCTTCTCTCAGCCCTAGGGATCCAAATCAAAGATACATTATAGCGCTACCATCCCCTTAGGGATGGTGTTGATTGGTAAGTCTATGATCCCATCATCTTCTTCACCTTGCCTAGTATCATCATAATCTCTTTCTTCCACTATCTAATCCTCGAAGATGCCAACATTGGCCATGAAGGCCAGAATATGTTGGTCATCCTCAAAGACCTAAAAGTGGGTGATATTGTCTGGGATAGACAGGGTGGGGATCATCTCAATAGAGAACTTCTAGATTCAGGAGCCATCCATTGGCTCAAGGGTGCTGGCAGATATAGCAAGGGCATCCAGGATGTAGTTTCATTTTTGAGGAATGAGTTCAATGCTGAACACATAAAAATATTCAATGAGGCTCCATGCCCAGTTGTGGTATGCAGCTGGGCTTTTTTTGTGGCAATTATATTAACTCTAGACTTTTTTAATGATCAGCTCTAAATCACCCATCACCCAAAGGTGGGTGATTCCCTTTCTTAGAGTGAATAGGAGTCAAAGGACCAAGGCATCATACTCCATCATGTTGTTCATGCAGTTAAATTATAGCCTATAAGACATGAGGAATTATTTCCCCCGTGGGTTGATCAATTCCACTCTGACTCCATAGCCTTGTTTAGACCAGGACCCATCAAACTTCAAGGTCCACAAGTCATCATTTGTTTTCTAGGGATAGGAAGGAAAAGTGGGATTTGGATTGATTTTGGAAGGGTTGGGAGGAGTTTCCTCTAGCTTTGATGGTGCATGGGTGAGGTTTTCCTCCATAGAAGTTTATGGTTGAGATTCCTAGATGGGCGGTACCTTGGTTGTACCACTAGATTGATTGTTGGGTCTAGGAAAATCCATTTTGTTTTCTTCCTCCTAGAGGGCTTTGATGTAACGGGTAGCACTGTTGATGCAAGGCTCACACTCTAGTTTAGATTTTTTTTGATAATGCACCTAACACCAAGTGACGGAAAAGAGTCTAGCGGGGTTTTTTTTGTTACCTTGTGTGTTAACCTCACCCCTTAATTTTTTTTCTAGGTCCTGAGTTCTCTGCGAGACTATGGGATCCTCCTTGAAGGTGAAATAAAATGTTAAGATCTCAAGGGGTCGGTACACCCCAGGGGAAGTCTCAGAGAAAAGGACTTCCTTCACCCTCCTGACTTCGGTGAGGGCCTACTTCATCCTAGGTTCACTTTCTACCTATATCTGGTTAGGCTTTCCCTCCCAAGGGAGCCACAAGTGGGAGAAGTCCATGGAGAAATACTCATTAAGGGCCTTAGACCAATTTTGACTTAACAACATCCCATAATTTTTAGGGATGTCCACCACTTGGATGAGATGAATCTGAACATTCTTTAGCTCACCTACCATTTTCACAGCATTTTTGTCGAGCTAGACTACTACACCTTTGGATGGAGTGGGATGGAGTCTGAGCTTCTCACATATAGATAAGGGCATGATGTTTCCCAAAGCTTTGGAGTCTACCAAGAAATCATGTAGGTTCTTCCCTTGTATGTTAAGGCCTAGTAGAAAGGGAGGATCCTCAGTGTTTCCCTAAAAGATAGCCGTTTTGGCATCATCAAAAGTGATAGTCTTGGGTGGGTAACTGATAGCTTTTTGGTTCCCCAAGAGCTTCAGAAGAGGCTTCTTCTACTTAGGACAATTTAGTAACACCTCTATCAAGGTCATGGAGGTGGTGGTTCTTTCCAATGCCTTAGTGATGTCAAACCTCCCCTAAGTAAAGTTGGCTTCCCTCGGCCGAGTCTTTAGCTTTGTTAGAGCCAGGCCCTTTCGGTGGGAAGGAGTGATCAATTATGTTGTCCCAGGGAGGGGTATCTTTGGGAGGTGTTGGCATGTAAACTAGTCCTTTACAATCCTGACTTTGAGTGTTGTAGGGATTCTATGGGTTGGTGAAGGCATTGGCCTTAGAGGCTAGGATAGATTCATCAAAGAACCCTTGCAATTCAGGTTCTTCTTCATATTCTTTGTCTATCCCAAAGAAGATGGTCTCACAGGTGAAGGAACTATGATTAGGCTCTTGTGTTGATGTTTCTTGGGGAGTAGGATTCAAAGGCTGCTGTCTATCCAATTGGGAGATCATGATGCCCTTCTCTAGTGTGGTGAAATTCACCTCAGAATGAGAGCTGGTGTCATATAATCTACACAAGTTAGTCAGGGGCTACAGTTCTATGATTAGCATGAAATGAGTAGGTCCAGCACCACCCTGAGTGGTGTTTTCATTCAGAGGAGGACCTTTGGTGTTTGCATTGTTGTTCCATTACTGTTGGTTGGGCTGAGGCCCATTTTTGTGGTTTCTATCTCTGGAATTGTTATTTGATTATCTGGAGAAGATATTCCCTCTCTGGGAATTGGGGTTGTGGGGTGCAGAAGGCCCCACCTTCATCTATCCCATGTCCATAGTCAGGGAGGACACCAATCACCAGAGGGATTCAACCTTAGTGGATAGTTGGGTTTTTGCGCCATAGTATGACGGTTGTTGGGGTTGGTTCCCAGGGAAAGTGGTAGTAGCTCTCAAAGTCAAGGATGACAATCCTCTAGCCATGGGTGACTGGAAGAAAGGTACTCTGGAGGGTTGTGTCAATGGTTATTGCATTTTTTGCTGCTAGTTCCACGGAACAAATTCTAGACCTAGTATTGTTTGAGTTTATGATGGATACATGTACCGGGCCTTCTAGTCTATTCATAGTGGTGGGTTCATGGCCATCACTGGGGCACTCATTGCCTAATTTGGGTTGTATCCCCTGACATAAGAAGTTCCACCAGGTATCATGTTGAAAGGGGTGCTCTACCCAATCCCACTAGGAGCTTTACTCAAACTGTGAGACAACTTTAGGGCTAGGTTGTAAACCTTCACCAAAGTATCCCAGTCATTTGTGGTGGTGGTTCTTTAGAGGAGAGTGGAAATAAAAGGGTCCATGACGTTCAGGTATGTTTGCATGGTCACATCTATGGATGAGATGAAGGGGCCTGTGCACCACTTCAAGGCTCATTGGAATCGATGGTTAAATGTTGCAAGGGGTTCATTTGGTTCCTTCTTGATGGAGATGAACTAGCTGTGGGACCATTCTGGGTCCACATGTATGCGGAAGGAAACTAGGAAGGCATCTTCCATATCCTTCCAACTATTGATGGAGTTGGCTGACAAGTTAAGGTACCAGTTTATTTCATTCTATCCTAAGGATAGAGGAAACATTCGAGTCACAATGTCTTGATGTTAGATTCGATGTCGGTTCATGACATTTTTTATGCCTGTAGATGCTCTTCTACAGTTTGTGAGCCTAAATGCTCATATCCAGGGCAAATCTTCTCTAGATGCGGAGGAAGATCATTGGTAGTACCAAGAAAATACCCCATTGGGGACCCAGTGTTACCAAAGTATGCAGCCATTTGGGGTGTTTGATTTTGGCTAGGTTGAGTGCTGGTTCTTGGGATTGTCTGGGAGACATGGTTATTCTATGATGTAATAGATCCCCAGACAAGGTTGGCTGGCTGCTTGGTTTGTGGGGTTTGCTTCTTTTGAGTAGGAGGCTCGAGTTCAACAAACCTTCTGGGATTGGGGGCTGATCTAAGGATTCTTTTGAATCATGAAAATGAAAATGATCCAATCCCACTAAAGGTATGATTCCTAAAACTATGGCTTGGGGAACCCTCGAGTAGTGTAAAGTCAAAATCCTTAGAAGGGGATGAGCTCATGCCCTCCTTATAGCACCAGTTTCTATTAACGGGACTCTATGACCGGTCTCATCAACAGATGTAAGTTTTCACCGAGTACTAGAGTACTGACCAACTTTGCTTGTAAAGGTTGTTCAAGGAATAAATTCTTTGGGCCTTCAAGAAGCTAAGTGTCACGTATCGACAGTGTAGGAGCTAAGTTGGGTGTGTGACTATTTTGGTCAGGGGGTAGCTATTTTTTCTTGGCTCATCTTCTCTAGGGATTTTGGTAAGTTGGAGTTTCCTGCAAGAATTTGGATTATCAAACAAACTTCAAAAGATATCCCAGGGTTAGAGTGTATTCATTCTACTTATAGCTATGAAAATACATTTAAAACATACACCATGCTCTAATGAACTATACTAAATACTAAACATATACAGAACCAGTGATTCATACATGTTCATTAGCAAGGGGAAAGAGGTCATTAATCTACTTAAACATTAGAGCAAAGGACATCAGAAACATACAACACAAAAGAGTGTTAACTCAGAGATCAAGACACAAACAACATCATTACAAGAATACTTCCTTCTTCATTAACACTTTTGTAGCATCACTGGTGTCTACATAAATGGCTCCAAGAGAGCATCTAGCTACTGAGAACTACTAAGAACTATCGAGCATTGAGCTCTGCAACTACAAGAAATGAAAATGCTGAAATGCTATTACTATGGACTGCAAAATCATCAATTTTTCTGACCCTTGAAATGAGGTTTGACTTGTTATTTATACACAGGTTTCCCTAAAACTAACCTAATCTAACTGTATACTCAACATTAAAATATAATATCCTATGGCGGGTACTACCTGCACCACTTAAAATTACCTCAAAGATAACTGAGGTCTGACATGTTAGAAGAATAATACAAGAAGAGAGGTATGGAATAATTGGCATCAAGAAGAGTGCTAGAGGAAGAAGAGAAGAAATTTGATCTTTCCAAAGTTTGAGGCTACATGCCTCATCAATGCAATATGCGGCTCACTATCTTCGATGAGCTAGAAAGTTAATGCTGGAGCAACGCCTTGGGAAGACCATTTGTTAGAACCATCTTTCCATCTGACACAACCCATTAGGATCACCTACTTTTTTACCTTATTATTAACTGCTGGACAATGACTGGTCGGCTCAAGGGAACTTGGACACAGGCCACCAAAAAAATACAAAACTCTTAGATCTAGAATTCTTGAGTCTAGGAGCTTATGCTCTAAGAATAATGAATGTAAATGAATGCACCCTATTGGTGGAAATCTCTGGGGTCTAGAGAACCTTATTGCCCTTTTCTATTCTTGAATGCTTCCAAAATTTGGCTGATGCCATCCTCATCTATGTCCCTAATGCTATTCCTCTAGCCACAAAGAGCCTCAAACTTCTCTTCAAGCTCTCCGGCCCCGTTCTAGAATTTATCTACTAATTTTATGGTGTCATGAGCCCGAAGCATCATCTTAGATATTCTTGATAGCTTTACTCTATCAAAGTCCCTGGTAGACTGATACAGGGACTCCATTAGCTCATCATATTTACTAAGGACATAGTCCTCTGGGGCACATGTTTCGGTAGTGAAGGGGTCGACTTGTGACACTCTTACAATGAATGATTTGAATAGGTCCAATGGATACCAGACCACTGTGACTTTTTCCTTTAGGGTCATGACCAGTTGCTTGCACACCTCAATTTTGAGGCCAAGTCTAGAGTAATAGGCCTGAAGGAATTCAAATGATTCCTCTCCCAAAATTACTGCCTCTATGATGGCCTCTTCTATAGAGTTGATGACTTCATCCAGCCCAGTCTTCCACACTTCACATTTCTCCAAATTTCCTTCCCATATAAAAATGGAATTGGTTACTTGGCCGAAGAGATTTTTTTCCAAGTAAAGGTTGGAGAGCGATACAACTAAAAATTGCCTTACGACCCCTATTTTCTTGGCAATCCACCCATCCACAACCTGTGCCTTCTTTTTCATGGCCCTAAGAGCATCCATGTCATGTTGTGGAAGTGGTAGTCTGGAGGTGGAAGCTTTCAAATGAATATCAGCTAGGGATTGTGCAAGCACTGCTAGAAGTCTGAGGAGATTTTCATTTTTATCTCTTTCCTCCTTCAACTTGTGCAATTGTTTATCATATCAGGCTTCTACCACTTTGGTTTCTTCTCTTAACAGGTCTAAATCACCCTTCTTGTCTCTCCTCCCTAGAGGCACCTCCATGATTGTGTAATCTTTGGCTCTTTCTATTGTCGCTTCTACCTCTGGGGGAGGTGTTGCAACTATCACAGCTATATCTCCACCTGGCCTAGTCTAGATGGTATGGACTATCCAGGCCTTCTTTTCTTTTGGGGCACTTTGTGTTTGTGCCATCATCTCCACCAAGGAGAGAAGGGCCTTTAGTGCCACTAGGGACTTCCAATTTCTTGAGTCCACCAACCATTGTGGTGGTGGGTGTGGCCTTGCTACCAAAGTTTGATCCTTTGTATCCCCTCTGGGGTTCCACTATTCTTCCCTGGTGTTTGAGTCTCTTCAGACTCTTTTCCTCTATTCTTCGGATCACCTGCATCATCCACTTTTTTGGTATCCATATTCTCTACCCCAGTATCCTTAGTAGTATCTGTGGAATCCACATTCATATCTTCATGGTTCTCCCTCTCTTTTTTCTACTTCTGCTCTTCTTTTCTGTTGTTCACCGCGATCTCCTTCTCTGTTGAAACATCCTCTGGTGGTGGTAGAGGTGTCTAGCCAAGGTTTAGCATTTGGGCTACTGAGATCACCTCACTGAATGTTACCCTACTTGTAGTTTGTAAGGGTGTTTGGATCATGGCAGCTGAGGTTATGGTTATCCTTGTAGGTTTGGCTCCCTCGGCTGAAGCCTAATGCTCATCCTATACTTGTCCTTTTTCTTCTTCGATCTTGATGACCAGGATTTCCTAAACATCTAAGATGTTCACTTGTTCTTGTTCCTTTTCTCCTTCTACGAGGACTTCCTACACATTGACATCTTCCTTCTCTAGTATTTCCCCTACAGTGGGGATTATTGTTTCCTCCTGGGCGGGAATTTCTTCCACCGCTCTCCTGATATCCCCTTGTAAATTTATTAGCTTGTATGTCCCAAATATGTCATCAAATTCATCATGCAGAGGGGAGTTATCTAGCTGATATTCTGGTTCTAGGGAGTCTGAGGAGACAATCTATATTGTGGGGATGTTGGGAATCCCAAGCTATGCCTCTATCTTAGGCTGAGGAACACTTGTTCCTTTCTTCTTTCTTCTTGTTATCAATGGAGGCCTGACATCTAACCTACTTGCACGTTCTTCCCCTGCTCCTATCCCCACTTCTTGGATCATGAGTTCTGTAAGGGAAAGGGAACTAGCAAGGAGGGCAAGTTCTACCTGGGCTACTGAGAGACCAAGCTGGGTGGTTAACACCTCTCTTATCTATTGGGACATGGGTAGATGAAGCTGAAATTTTTTAGTAGTGGGAACCTTAACATTTGATAAAACCTAGGCCATGGCTCCCATTTTTCCTTTTCCTTATCCACACCCTATGTGGAGGTTCTGACCCCAGGTGTAGATCCTTTCAAAAATGGGCCAACTCTTTTGGTACTCTTCGGGCACACCTTCTTAAAATATGTATGACTGTGTCCAATTATATCATGAGTGATGTCCTTGATCATTGGGCCTTCTAAGGTGTGCTAGTCCACTAGGGGGAGAGCCATTGTATCTACTCCCTAGGCCTTATACTATGGGTCTACTATAGACCCAGTGTCTAAAAAGTCATTGGGGAACTTTTGAAGCTTAAGCTTCTTCATCATTCCTTGAGTCATCTGGATGAAATGCCAGTTCTAGACCTCAAAATTGTCCTAGAAATCTTCCCAAAAAATCTTCTAAGTGAAGCTCATGTGGAGGGGCTTCTTGAGGAAGTTTCATTGCTATCTTTCCCAATGGATCAAAATTCTTTCGCTCCAAATAAAATTCTGCCAGCCCCAAAGAGTTAAACCGTCGGCCTCTTTTGCCGCTGCTAGTCTGCAAGAATAGTTCCCACAAGAGATTGGGAATGGGACATTAGTAACCTTCTTCAATGTTAAGAGGGCATGCATCTCTATAATTTGTCTACAGTACTCTAAAATAATTATCCTATCCCCACAATTTTTGGGTAATAAGTAGGGTTTCCCGGAGAAGACAGTCACCCAAATGTATGAGTGTTGCTGAAATTGAATATAATAATGGCCATAAGTGCTGACCAGGTTCATTGCCTCCTTTGAGAGATGGTACCTAGCATCTCAAGTTGGTGTGAGAAGATGATAGTAGATCAACACATCATTTACCCTATAAAAGCTAGGGAAACTGGCCTCCCATTGTATTTGTGGAAAATAATCCCATGGAGCATTCTCGCCCTTGCCAGTCCCAAGCACACCTTGTGTAATTAATCCCTAGGTTATGGGGCATTGTTGTGCTAGTGCCCATAAGACATAAGAAGTCATGTAAAATTTGGTGGATCAGGTGACCTTGACGAGCTGAGCGTCCACATGATTAGAGATGATTGTTGCCTAGTCGAAAGCCTGCTTGCTGGAGGCAATGCCAAAAAAGTAGTTTTACATACATGCCAAGAATTCTTGGGCATGGGGATCTCCAAAGAATCTACATAATGTGATTATCCCCATCTATATTCTTTCTTTAAATTTCATCTAAGGGATCTCCAACTTCATCTTTTTATAGTATTTCCTGGGGGTCTTGAGTCAATTTGTGTTGAGGTATTGTCGGGCTATTCCCAGGAGCTTTTCAAATTCATCGAGTGCCTAAGCTCAGGTGAGGACTATAGCATTTGCAAACTTGGAAATTCAAAGCCTTGAAGAGAATGTTGCGGCATCAAGAGACACCATGGGAATTAGATAGCTCAAAGGAATAGGAGAGGAAAGCATGATAGCCTGGATGGCTGGATTATAATGTTTTGCAAGTGTAAGAATGAGCTCCGGAGCCTATACTAAGTAGGGGAAGCATGCCACCTTAATAATTCTAGAGACGGCCCCATGAAGTGCCATCAAGTCTCTGGCCTTGCATTGAATGAACATAATTTTCACCAAGGCTTGCATTTTGACCCATACACCAACACTTGTGTTAGTAATCAGTTGCAACTTGGGATCAACCTTTGATCCCAGAATAACTTCTCCCTTTATGTATTTCATTGAAAGTGGTAAATTTTCCAAGGCCTTCTAGGCCTTTCTCCTAGTGATTTCCCTGGTTGAAGTAGTGGGGAGTTATAGACTCTTGGGTGGTGAAGGTGGTGCAGATGCTTCAGACATGTTGGATGAGTTAATTCTGACAACTTGTGAGACAAGACAACCACAAGTATATATATAAAAACCATAAAGCAATCTTGGATCTGGGGACTTTCACCAACGCTTCACACGTGTTCCTGAAGAGATGTTAGCTCGCATCAATAACACAAAAATATAAAATATTAAGCATAAATGACTTGGGGACTTGATCAACATCTAGGGGTTTCGGGGATTCCAGCTGATGTAATGAACGAAATAGAGGACCCAAGGGAACTTGGGGCCTAGAGTCTGACAAAGATGACCATTATTGATATGACCTAGAATTAGTTATGCTAGGTTGAGATGGGGTGTCACATGGTCATGGAGTAAAGGAGAGTAATGGCAATAACAACAACAACTATTTTAACATGCAACAAAGCTAATTCCACTTGGGCCGATTTTAAATGCTCACACATGGGGACTTAAATCTGACATTAAGATGGAAATTATAGAGGAGAGAGAAAACTGCCATGGCCTGAATAGGTGAGGTGTCAAGTGTGAACCATGGAAAATACCTCTGACAAACTCCATAATTTGATTAAATGTGAGAGAACATGGTGATCATGCCACAAAACCAGAGGGGTATACATCAAATATACACTAATGTACAAAGTTATAGAGGGCCAAAGAAAACTCGCAGGCCGAAGCAAAATGACCATAAAACAACCTATACACAACTATCCACATTTAATTTACATGTATATATAGAAACTTTTACATTACCTTACAAATTCACAGAGGGAAGACAAACCTTTGGCAGAGCTACCCTAAAACAAGAGGCAACAACAAGAGAAAAACCAGAGACAAAAAACAAAAATGGAACAAAACCCAAGTGAGACAAAAGCAAGAAAACCAAAAAACAAGAAACTAGAAGGAAGAGAGCCAAAGGACCTACCTAAAAACATAGATAAAATGGGAGGAAGAGCATGAGAGGTGCTCTACAAACTAGAAAGCCTCAAACAACTACTAACACACCACCATGAATGAATAATAATTAACTTGTTAATCTCAGAGAGAAAAATGCACTTAACACTGTTGACTCACCTTAATCACCTTTGAATCTCTATAATTGCTCTGAGTGTTTTGATTGTGATAAATGTGAAAGTGACTGGTAAATTCTATTTATACCCCTCGGGTAAAACATCCCACTTTTCTTCTGTAAACTCCAGAAAAGGAAAACCTCCAGACTCCAGGCCTAGGGATTCCATTTAACCATATCCTCGAGCAATGAAGATATGATGGCAGAGAATCCTAGAGTCCAGGGTCTGGCCGACTCAAAGGACAAACAAACTCTGGGACCGGTTCCTGGAGGAAAGAAGACAAAAATAAAAAGAGGGTGACCCTCATGGAAGCAAAGCCTGGATAGGAACAAAAGGAAACAAAAAGAAACTAAGGAAAAATCAAAAGCAAAAAAAAGGGGGACCCAACATTTTTCCCACAAAATGTAGGGACAGGTATGCAGGGCATAACAACACCCACAGACTCAATCAAGCCACTATGCTCCCAAAATTTTCTTGGCAATAGGAAAGAGAATTCACACTATCTTCCCTTAAATTTACATCAATCCTAATCCATTCTATTGGATTCTTGCAAAGTTCTTCCATCGAGTTCCCAAATTCCTATTTTTAGGCCTTGTAGCCCTTTAAGCCTAATTAGGCCTCCTAAAACTAGTAATCTTGGATTTCCTCCAAACTTCTCTTAACAACCCACCAAACTAGTTGTGTATTCCCTTTAAGGACCTCTTAGGCTTCAATATTTCCTAGGTCTTAGGTCTCCAAACTATCTGTACATAGGGCTTACAACAAACCCCTATTTTTAAGGATTTATAGGACATGTTGTCTAGTCTTGTTTCTTTGTTCTCAAAAAATGATCCAATGAACTCCTATAATCCTCTCCTTGCATTCACATATCTAGTACATATGCCCCTAGAATCTTCCATTCATGATTGGCACAAACCAATCCTTCAAGCTAGTCTTCTTGCCTCTACACTGTACAAGATCCTAGCCAGAATACCATTGTACTCGCCTAGAGCTTGCATGTAAAAATAGCTCCCCAGCACACAAAGACTCCCAAATCTATATTTAAATTATCTACACAGTGCCTTTCTTGATTAAAAGTGGCCATTAGGGTGTGAAAGGTGAAAAATATGGATGTTGATAGATAGGGTTTAGAACAATGGGGAATTGCACATAAATGAGACCCTATGCCACTATTAATCACTTTAAATTTAATTATAATGATAAGGAATATAAATCTGAAAATGTTTAAAAAGAATAATGAAATGACATACATACCTCATAATATAGCAAATCTGGAAATTGTTTTTTTCGGGTGTCTATACTAAGTTTCAGGAAATTTTGGAACCAGATCTGGAACAAAAACAAAGAGATGGAGAAAACCCATAAATCTTTTCCTTTTCTTCTCCAGGTCAACCTTGACCTAGATGTAGGTTGACCTTGACCCCTTTATGTTGACCTTGACCTACACTGCTCTGATGAAAATTATGTTTGCGGATGCCAAAAGTTTGGTGAAAAGGGTATCCAAATCTTCTTTGCAACTCCTAAAACAACAACTGTAGATATCTAAAAATGGTGTTTTGGGGTGGCTATATAGGTTTTTTCCTTATTCAAACCCCCATTTTGGTGATATCCACCTCTACAAATAGTCGTATTGTGAGACCTACACTAGACTGTTATAGTTTACTATTTTATTTTCATGCTTTCAGTAATTTATGCTTAGACATGCTTTGGCTATCAGCGAGACTTTTCGTACTTTTGAGGATCGGTGGAATCCTGTGTTATATATTCAGCACCTGATTTTGTAATCAGGGTACTTATGAGATGATTATGTTCTGATTTAAGTTACAGCTTATGTTGATGTTTTATATGGATCCAAATGTGTATATGTAATATGATGAAATGGTTTAGGGAACCAATGCTAGGATACTTCAGTTCTAAATGCAATGTGGTTTATATGCTTACCTATATTATCGGCATTATGTTCTGCTTCATATCATGTGTTTTGGATCTACTGATGTGTGCATTGAGTGTGCAGGAAGAGTTGACCATGGATCTAAATCGGGGACCCAGTTCTGGAACCTATGTATAACACCTATGTTTGCCAAGGTCCTGTCTATATAAAGAGACATGGACCTCGTTGTTATGTGTTTATTTCATGAACGTGGTATTGTATGTTTGTTATTAAATTAGTAATTGTTCATGTTATCAAGTCATGTCTAATATTTTAATTTAATGTGCCAAATTTGGCAAGTGTTGCAATTTATTATGGCATGACTAGTAATGGGAAACCAAGGTAAGTCAACGGTTAACTAAGGTCATCTTTGAGTAGTACCCATGCTTACCCCAGGGTTAGAAGTTTCTAGAGTTTCTTTGACTTAGAATTTCGTAGGTTAACTTCAGGGTAAGTTTCAGAGGGTCTTTTGGACTCCT
>MU226704.1:2257243-2270015 GCA_018584345.1 Thuja plicata
GTCAGATGTCTCGTTTTGCGCTCCTTTGTCTTCCTCGGTGCTTGGTTGACTCTTGAGTCCCTTCCTCGCGTATTTCAAGGAATGTTGGACTTTGATCAACCCCAGTTGACTTTCAGTCAACTTTCTCGTTTTGCGTAGGGTTCCAATTGGGAACTTTTGTCATCTCTGAGGATAGCTGCGAAAGCTATTCCTCTTCTTGTGACCTATTTTGGTTATCGTTTACCCTTGCACCATTTTTCGTGCACTTGTTACCTTTGTCATTGTTTTTGTATCTCGTTATTGCGTTAGTTTAAAAAATTTTGTTCGTGTGTTTTTGCCCAACTTTTGGGCATGACACGTATGTAATATAATATGTGTGTTTTTCTCGAATGAAGAGCTTTGAATGTGTAATGCCAAGATCTAATCGTCTAGATTGAAACCCTAGCATAAATGTAAATGAGAGAGAAATGCATAGATTTGAATGTTATAAAGAAATAATTCCAAGCCCTCATGGCTAAATTACTCCTACCAAACTCACACTCTTTAGTTTCTACCCCATGATTGTATTTGTTTAATCTTAGAATATTGAAAATAGTAGATCAAAGAAGAAGGAAGGATTGAAGAACTCTTTCTTGCTTCAATGAATGTCCATAATGGCTTGTCCACAAAAATTCTTGCTTCCATCAAGGCATCATAATATCTTTCCCTCCTATATCATCCTCTTGCATTCTTGCATCATTATATCATCATGTCATATTATTATCATCATGTCATGATCGTATATCAAATAAAGGCAAAAGAGAGTGCTTATATCTAAAGATTTCAAGGTAAGCCTCCTAGAGAAATGTGAGGGCCCTTAATTCAAATTTTACCTCAAATTATGGTCCAATCAAAATAAAAAACTAAGGAGGGAATGAATTAATTATATTTTTAATAAAAACCCTTTTGCTTTTGGATCTTGGCACCAATTTTGAATTTAGGAACCGACTATGATCCAAATTTGAAAGTGGGGACCAAAACCTGATAGAGGTCAAGGTCGACCTCAACCCTTCGGTAGGTCAAGGTCAACCTTGACCTTGACCTAGGTAAAGGTTGAAATAATCCCTGAAATAGGTCAAGGTTGACCTCAATCCTAACCTGAGGTTTCAGGCTAGTCAACATAAAGTGTTAGTGATGTTCCTATGTCAGCTAGGGACCTAGGATGATGGGAAAATAGAGCCGAATGCTAGAAAAGTGCACAGGGGCCTAAATGAGATGTGATTAAGGATAGGAGGACTAGTACATAGGTCCTACCTATAAAATAGATCCATAGAGAAGGAAATCAAGGAGAATCCTCAGGATCCTAACCCTAATTTCACCTAGAAACAAAGAATTACCAAGTGCAGATGCATCCTAAATGCAAATCTATCATGTAAATGCACTAAATTTGGGTACTAAACCTACCAAGATGGAAGTTATTTCATTTTAAGATGATAAATTTATCCCCCACTTTAGCTTAGATATGACACTACGTGAATATGCAAGCTAAAGTAAGAAAACATCATAAAATAAAAAGGATATAACCAAGTCCTCAATGTAGAAATCCTGCAAGAAATCGTTAGTACTCACAACCTACAACACACAAGGTTAATGAAAATCCATAAATCACAAAATAATTACTAAGATGAAATTGAGAAGTGTATAGATCCCCTTATGCCCCCTATTTCGGCTGACTACTTCGGAAGGGTGAAATAGGGTGATAAGGATAGCCCTATACACTGGATATGTAATTTATTTAAGAATCTTTTCCTAAACCATTTATAAGGATTCCTAACCTTCCCAAACTAATTCAAGGAGTTAAGTATCTAAATCATGATTCCAACTCCATAGACAACACTGAAAAATGAAGCTATAAAAATCAAGTTATGATGAAAAGAGTGAATGTTTATCTAAATGCATGTGAAGGGAAATTTGATTTTAATCTAAATAAACCCTAACAAGAACCCTAATTTCTATTTATAAATAAGGGAAGAGATCACATACCTCCTGATTTTTACTATTTGTAGATTTTTGGAGAGAAAGAAGGATGCCAATCAGAGAAGAAATTTGAGTGACACAAATGGAGCTCCTAAGATAGTGCGTGGTAGCAGGACAACTGCTTCCTAAGGTAATTTCACTATTTTTTATTTCTATTATCTCAATTTCTTATTTTTATAGGAAAGGTCAACCCTAACCCTTTAAGATCAACCTTGACCCCATTATGTTGACCCTGACCCTTTAAGGTCAACATGAACTGGGAAGGTCTACCTCCTTTCTAGAGTGAGGTTTACCCTGACCTAGTAAGGTTGACCTCGACCATGAAAGGTTGACCTTGACCTAGGAAGGTTGACCTTGACCTGGTCAAGTTGGATGTATAGTTGAGAGATTCTATAGTTCTGATATGATGTTTTTTTGTGCTTACAAGACCTGGTTCATCTCTAAGAGTACCCCTTTGGAGGGCCACTACTGCTGATATGAGAGAAGCAATCCAAGCTAAACAAGGATGAGACACAACTACTAAGAGACATAGGACTATACTGGGTAATAGTCCTACCACATATGACATTCCACCAATCCATGTTATTGAATGTTATAGAGACGTGGGATGAGGACACTTGTTCCTTTCATCTTCTATCAGGAGAGATCACAGTGACACAGGAGGATGTATACATGATCCTATGACTTCAAGTCTGGAGTGAACCTGTTAGAAAAAGAGTATAGTAGGGTTCTAAGGATGTTCGCATAGATGTAGAGTATTTCCTAGGATGGGTTCCACAAATGCAAACCTGAGTAGGCCATGTCACTCTATCAGCCATACTAGAAGGTTTGACACCATTGGAATGGAGGGTTATGTTTTCTATACTTTCTTTGGTTGTAGTACCCAAAAAAAGGGTACAATATTTTCAGTAACTTTTACCCATCTTGTACATAGGATGGAGAGTAATAGAACCATCTTTGTGTGGGACACAGTATGCTAGCCCATCTATACCATGATTTATGTCAGTTGGTGAGATATTAGCAGGAGAGTCTCACGGTATGCACACTTTTATATATTTGGTTGTTCAAGAATTTTACAAGTACACAACCATAGGGTGTTCTTGTGATGGTTGATGTGAACACACCTAGAGCCTTTGGTTATCCACTGGGAGATCTCTGGAAGCACAGAGATATCCTCTACTAGAGGGTATGTCTAGACTATGTACCAGGCGTAGATGTGAAATGGAGACCATATTGTTGCATGAAAGAGTGGCTAGATATACGACATTAGATGAGACACTCAAAGTAGCACAAGCTGCTAGAGGGTCATTCTAGTCACTTAGTAATGTTATACTACTATGACAGAGTCATGAGATAGTTTGTTCTTACACAGGGGGTCCCTAGAGTAGTACCTCCATACACACATCTGACGAGATACTATTAGAGACCCGATGCTATATGTTGGCCATCAGTAGCAGACATTATAGATAGTGATATATATGAGAGATATGATATAGAGGTATCCCCTGATGTGGCCTATTATACCATCAGGAGGGACTATATCAGATACTAGATTCTGCAGGGAACCCATCCTATCTTCCCTAATGACTATCCCATAGGTGATCCAAGCCTTTCAAAAGGACACACTAAGATAGTAGCATACCACTGGAAGAGGAGGTTCACAAATATGGGGAGGATCCCACCTCTGAGGGAGATCCCATGGAGGAGGATAGAGCAAAGGAGAGATCAGACAAGATTCCTCTAGATGATTGTACCGGTGTAGATGAGCACTTTGTTCATGTAACACCACTAAGATCATGATGAGCTCCACATGCCCATACAGAGACACCACCTCTAAGGCATAGACATAGCAAGCATAGAGAGAGTAGTCACTCCATGTGCCCACCATCCAAACCCTTTAGTGATACCTAGGTGGGAGATCCAGGTATAAAAAATGTATTTATTTAAGTATTTAACTAAATTTTTGAAGAAAAAGTACTAAAAGATAAGTATATTTTAATTCTGCAGTTAGCATAGCAGAGTGGAGGAGCTTTGTATCTGAGGTCCTGAAGGATCCATGCATATCCTACTAACTACCATCTAGTGGGCAAGAGTTCCCTATTGGTCACAGAGATCTTGGCAGGCATGCCGACATCTTTGCTTGTGTCCAGAGAGAGAGAGAGAGAGAGAGGCTGGTGGATGACCTATGGAGATCACATGAGCATGTATATGATCTTAGAATATCAAGGAGCCACTCATGGAATACCGTACAAATATCTTCATCTTCACATCATAGATCTAAGATATCTAGGAACCATCAACCATCAGAGCATAGGGATAGAGAGAGTGATAGATAGGGCATTGTGCCACATATGTATCAAACCCAAAAGAAAAAAAATTATATATAGATTAAAAACTCTCTTTTCTAGTTAGTTCTGTGATTGATTACTATATTTTCACCAATAACATAAAACTTAATAGAAAGAAAGAACATGTATTAATGTATTAAAATGTAATCCACTAAAATCACATAACCTATAAACATAACTATTTTATAAGGAATACATTAATACACAAGGAAAGAATGAGCATCCTTGGGTAATGCTTTTGTAAATGTGTCTACCAACTGCTCCTTAGTATGTACATATTCTAGTCTCACTTCCTTGTCTTGAACTAGCTCCCTCAAGTAATGATACTTGATAGCTATATGTTTTGTCTTAGAGTGCATTACAGGATTTTTAGAAATATTAATGGCATTCATGTTATCAATATAAGACAATGGGTTCTGTGATATCCTCCTTCATACCTTTTAGTAGTATCTTCAACCACACAATGTTTGAACAATTAACTGCTACTGCCACATACTCAGCTTCAACTATATATTGTGAGGTGCAATTTTGTTTCTTGATTTTCTCAAAAACTAATCTTTTCCCCAAAAGAAATGCTCCTCTTGTGGTGCTTTTTCTATCATCCACATTACCAACCTAGTCAGAATCAGTATAGACTCTGAGTTCAAACTTTTCATTCCTTTTTTAATATAGGCCATAATCTTCTGTACCTTTCAAATATCTCAGAATTATTTTCACTGCCATTATATGTGTCTCTTTTGGATTAGCAGAAAATATAGCAATAATTCCAACTGCTAATGCAATATCAGGTCTACTATGTATAACATATTGCAGCTTACCAATCATTGATTTGTACAATGTTTGATTTACCTCTTTTGTATCATCATTCTTTGTCAACTTTTGTCCATTAGCCATGGGTGTAATCATTGTTTTTGAATCTTCCATGCCAAAATTTGTAAGTATCTCCTTGACATAGTTTGATTGAGTGATATAGATACCATTCTTCATTTGATGTATTTGTAAACCAACAAAGAATTTTATCTCACCAAACATAGACATTTCAAATTCAGTTTGCATCTCTTTTTCAAATGCTTTACATATCATATCTTGTCCACTGAATGTGATGTCATAAACAAAAATTTTAGCTAATAAAATTCCTTTACCTTGCTTTGTCTTTAAATACAGATTGTTGTTTTCATTTTTTCTTGCAAATCCAATATTTATCAGATAATTGTGCAATCTTTCATACCATTCTTTGGGTGCTTGTTTTAGTCCATATAATGCCTTGTGTAGTTTGCAAACCATGTTTCTCTTGCTTGGGTCAACAAATCCATCATCTTGTTTAATATATGCTTTCTCTTATAATATCCCATTTAGAAATGTTGAATTCACATCCATTTGATAAACTTTAAATCCTTTATAGGCCACATATGCAAGTAGAGTTCTTACACCTTCCAATCTTGAAACTGGGCTGAATGTCTCTCCATAGTCAATTCCTTCCTCTTGTGCATAACCTTTGCATACCAGTCTTTCTTTATTCCTTGTTACCTCTCCATGGTCATTCAACATTTTTCTGAATACCCACTTAGTACCAATTACATTTTTGTTGTCAGGTTTCGGCACTAGTGTCCATGTCTTGTTCTTTTCTATCTGGTCTATCTCTTCATTCATGGATTGAATCCAGTCTTCATTGTCTAAAGAATATTTTACTATCTTAGGCTCAAAATCACATATCAAATATGTGTCTTCTCTTAATTTTCTTCTTGTCATAACTATAGAATCCTTTGCTCCTATGATTTGATCAGGTTTATGGTGCCTCCTCATGTATTTTGCCAAAGTAGGCTCTTTCTAAGCTTTAGTTTGATCATTCATGTTTAGTTCAGGTTGAAACTATGACTCGACATCTCCATAAGATAGCTCGATAGTCATCTTCTATTTCCCGACAATTTTGTTTTGTGTCTCAGCAGGTGTGGACTGTTGCTCAACAACTTCATTTTTCAGTTTTGTTAGAATCCTCCTCTTAAGGATAGGAGAATGATCTATAACTTTTAGGCCCAATCATGCTTTCAGATTCATTTCTCTCTGCATATTCATCAATTCTAACATTTTCACTTTCCACAATTTTGTTAGTGTTAGAATTCAAACACTTGTATGCTTTACTCTTAGTAGAATATCCAAGAAATATGCCTTCTTCTCCTTTAGCATCAAGTTTACCATTTTTATTATCCTTCTGTATAAAAAATCTACTCCCAAAGTCTTTAAAATAACTTACAGTAGGTGCATATCCATACCATAGCTCATAAGGTGTAGTATTTGTACCTTTCTTGACTTGTACTCTGTTCAGGGTATAAACTATTGTACTTACAACTTCTCTCTAATATTTATGTGCAACAATTTTCTCCATCATTAATATTCTAGCATAATCCATGATAGATCGATTTCTTCTTTTAGCTATACCATTATGTGGTGGTGTCCTAGGTGTGGACATCTATCTTTTTATCCCCCAGTCATTGCAAAACCTGTTAAACTCATTAGAAATGAACTCACCTCCTCTGTCAGATCTCAGACATTTTAGACTCTTATCTGTTTCCTTTTCAACTTTTCCCAAGTACCACTTAAATAACTGAAATGCATCAGATTTTTCTTTAAGAAACATAAAAGACATCATCCTAGAGTAGTCATCTACAAATAGAATAAAATATTTGTCTCCACAATAAATTTTCTCACCAATAGGTCCACAAAGGTCAGTATGAACCAATTCCAAAATATTCTCATAAGTATGAGTTTTGCTCTTAAAGCTAGATTTAGTTATTTTTCCCAATTGACATTGCTTACACATTACATTCTTAGGTTTCTTTAACTTAGATATCCCTCTAACGTTTTTCAATGTACTTATGCTTACCAAGTTATCAAAGTTAACATGACATAACCTCTTATGCCATAACCAAACATCATTATATTGTGCAAACAAGCATGTCTCTTTAGCTAAGTCTAGATAAAATAAGTTACATCTAGTCTACTCACCACTTCCAACTAATTCTCCATTGGCATCATAGATCTTTACTTTCTTGTGATGGAATTCAACTCTATAACTAGAAGTGTTCAGTTGTGAAACACTCAACAAGTTATACTTAAGATCATCAACCCAATACACATCATCACATCTAATCTTGTCAGTCAATTGAATTGATCCTTTCCCTTTAACTCTATAAGGTGTATCATTACCAAACTTAACATATCCACCTTTACATTGATCTAAGGTTTCAAATTTGTCCTTATCACCAGTCATGTGATGTGAACAACCATTGTCAATAATCCAACGACCACCTTTACTCATATAAGAAATTACCGCAATTTTATCATCATCATCAGAATCATCTTTCATTGCAACATACACAACTTCTATATCATTTTCATCAGATTTATTAGATTCACTGTCAGAGGCTTCTTTAGCTATATAGCAAGATTTCTTACCTTTGTTTTTGTAATCCTTGTACTTTCTATAGTCTTAGTCATCCTTTCTATCTTTGTACTTTCTATCTTCTCTTTCATCTTTCTTATTCTTATCAAGACATCTAGCAATAATATGACCAACTTTGTTACAAGAAAAACAAATAATAGGAAGTTTACCTCTGAATTTTCCTTTTCCTCTAGCTATTCTCCTTGCCATAAGTGCCTCAAGCTCTTCTAGATCATCATCTAAATTTTCACTGTCACTTCTCACACATTTATTTTCTTTCCTTGATTTACTGATGATCATCTGTGACTTGAATGCAGATTCAATAGTTTGTGGAGTATAGTTATCAAAATTTGACATCTCAAATGTAGTAAGTCTGCCTACCAAACTTTCCAGAGTCAAATTGTTGTTAGGAGTACATCTCAGTTCTTGAATTGATGATACTCTAATAGCATAAATAGGAAGAAGTGTTCTCAGCACCTTTCTCATGATAGTGTCATCATTAATGGTTACCTTAGCTCCCCTAATAACATTTACAACTTCCTTTGTCCTATAATAATATTGCACTATATTTTCTCCTTCTTGCGTTTTTAAATCATCAAACTTACCTCTCAAGTTTTTAGATTTGGCTCTAAGTACATTTGTATCACCTCCATAGATGATTTGAAGGGCATCCCACATCTACTTTGCACTTGTATAGTCCTTGATGTCCTCAAATTCATGATAGTTCAGGGATCATGCAAGTTCCAACATTGCTTGATTATGTTCATGCATCTCTCTTAATTATGCAGCATTCAGAACTCCAGTAGGAGCTACATATTCTTGTTCAATATGTCATTTAGCAAAATCACCAATACCAGCCAAGTGAAGTTTCATCAAACTTTTCCATGCAGGAAATTTGTCCTTGTTAATCTTCGGTCCATCCCTTTTATACATCTTGATCTTTATCTCCAAGTACCTTCAAATTATTTCAAAAGAACAAAGATCTGATACCAATTGTTAGAATGAATTTAGAATAACTAAGATGGGGGGGGTGAATAAGTTATCTTCAGGTCTAGATGTGCCCATATAAAACTTTATACCACTTCAACAACTCATATCTACTTGGTAGCAATAAACAACAAAAGTGTGCATTTTTTGTACTAATGAAATAAGCTTACAAAAACTTAACAGTAAAACACAACATAAACATTCACACATTTTGACACCATGATTTAACATGGAAACCCAATATGGAAAAAACCACCAGTAACATGCTACCAAAATTTCACTCTTCTGAAGTGAGCTCTATTAGGAGCCAACCTTGTTAATGGTTACAAAACACATTGTCAAATGTGACCTGGTTAAAGGATTTAATCACCCTGTCAGGAGTGCCCTTGTTAGAGGACTTATAAAATTCCAATCCAAATGTCACCTTGTTCAAAGGATTTATACAATGACTGCTAGGTCAACCTGGTTAAAGGATTTGAACTGATACAATGGTTAGAAAGTAATCAGTAGGTGTGATTTGATACATACAACTTACTTTGCAAATCTAGATCCAATTTTAGCTCTAATGCTAATTCACTAGGTGGCCTCCATTTTCATCTCAAACTTCAGATATTCTTGGAAATCTATCAAGCAATTTCTCTGCTTCTCTGCTCAGCCTTCTTTACTAGGTCTTTCCAATCAATCAATTAACCATGCAATACTCTTGCATACAACTTCTCCTTACACTTGGATACAATGACAATAACCTTTGTACATTATATTATACCTCTTCATCTAGGTTAGATAGATTTTTTTCTGCTTAATCAAGATCATAGATCTTAGGTTAGGTCAGATCCAAAGGATCTTTCTATCATTACATTTTATTTACTTCTCCAATACAGTCATTAATTAAATATTACATCCATGCACTAATAACAGTTTCCCATGCATTAAAAGAGTGTGGACCAATCTTAATTAACAATACATATCCCAATAAAATCAACTATGTCAGCCAGCGATCTCAAATCTCATCAATTACTAAAATACTATTGCTTGGATTTCTCTGTCTCCCTTGGAATTTCACTGGCGCTTGGCATCATCTTTTCTTTGCTTAGCATCACCTTTCGCTTTGCTCGGCATCGACTTTGCTTTTCTCAACATGGACCTTCTAGTGAGCTGATGAATGTCAAGGCAGGAGGATCCCCAATGGAGATGTCCTAGCCCCCAACCAATAACCAGACAATGGAATATAAATAATAACACAGAGATTCATATCCACACAATGCAAATACTCATAATAGAATCATTATATTTTCATCCAACATGCCCAGCTATAAGGCCTTCCGGGTTACGGCCAAATACAATGCAATTAAAATATAAACTCTGTAAGATCTCACAAGATCCAAATGAAACCATAGCTAGCCTATATCCACACACTGGTAGGAACACCCAAGGAAGATCTAAGCTTGTGCTCGCAAGCCCACCAAGAAATCTCCTTGTTTCCCAAGCCGCAACCACTAGCTCCTCTCAAAACTCGCTCCACAACCACCTCCTCTTCTCCCGGATGAATGAATAATGACTAAAGACTTCCCCCACAACCCCTACTTATACCAATCTAAGCCATAGGTCAGCCCTGAACATAAATTAAATACAAACACATAAATGATATGCCACAAGTCAGCCAACAACAACAATTAAATGCCAAAATTGATGTCTTAGTAAAATTGCAAGATCTCCTAGCTCCAGATGAATTACGACTTGTGCTTTGAACCATAAGTAGAAATCTAGGCCCTCTTTAATCCCTAAAATTTTCATCCTCTAACTCTTTATGGAAAATTACTTATACAGCTTGTAATAGGTACCAAATTCCTAAGCAAGGCCGAGCTCCTCCCAGACCATGCCGAGCAACCCAGACCATGCCAAGTTCCATTAAATACATCAAAACCAATTACCCAAGACCCAAGTAGCTCCACAAAACTCTACCAAATCTCTCACACATGAAAATAAGTCCACACAACTCTATCAAATCTCCCAAACATGCAGGCTATCCAACTACCTTGGGATGCTCCTGCATCAGACTCCCCAGGTGTGAAAAGAAGTATGCCTCATACTTTGATGCTAGATGAAATATCCATAACCATCTTCATCTTCACCAAAGGCTTCCACTCCAACAAGGACAATAGAACCAACATGTAAATAATCCAGATCTGCATCCATCTGTCAACCACTAGAATGTCAACCATCCCATCAGCATGCTCACTCCCAGGAACAAACTGAACATAGTACCTTGCCAATAACCTCTGTAACTTATCAAAACCATCAATGTCATCAAACATGAAATCCACATCAGCAACATGTAAGCTTAAATCCACAATAGGAGAAACATGTAAATCCTCAACCATGCCAACCACCAACAGGTCCACATCAGGAACATACAGATCCGCAGTATCATGTAGATCCTCAACCACATCAACAACTAGTGAATCCACACCAGCAACATCCATATCAAAAACATCCATATTACCAACATATGGATCATCACCCTTAGAAACATAATTATCCATGACCAAGTGCTCCACAATTTCCATGTCAGACTCAACCAACTAATCATGAAAACCAATCTCAACCACAGTATCAACAAGGTTAGGAAGCTCCTCAGCAACAACCACAAGTTGCTCTACAGGTTTTGTATCAGACTCCACACACTGATCAACAAAACCAACTTCCATCTCAACCTTGCTATGCCCTCTTCTCTCTTGAACAAGTCTTCTAACCAGATAGACAACTCGCTTCCTGATCAATAGACTCCAGATCCATGGTTTCAATATCTCTCGAACTCTCTTATGAAATTTATCCAAAGATGGATCACTCTCAACCATCCATTCCTTAACTCGATTAGTCAATCTAGCTTCCATCTAAGAAAAATTCTTTGAAATATTCTTCTCCACCACATCATGGAGTTTTGCAATCATCACATGGTCTAATCTTCTTAGAGCCATCTTCTAAGATCTTCACAAACCCTCTGCAATGAATCACAAACTAGATCCAACCTTTACTGCAGGTCCTGGTTCAAACTACCTCACATTCAGCACTCTGTCCACACACTAAAGAATAACCACACTCTGATAAACTCCACCCAAGGTCCTGGTGCAAACTGCCTCAGATTTGGCACTCTATCCACACACTCAGGAAAAACTGTGCTCTGATACCATCTGATGAAGGTCAAGGTAGGAGGATCCCCAATGGAGATGTCCTAGCCCCCAACCAATAACCACACAATGGAATATAAATAATAACACAAAGATTTATATCCACACAATGAAAATACTCATAATAGAATCATTATATTTTCATCCAACATGCCCGACTATAAGGCCTTCCAGGTTACGACCAAATACAATGCAATTACAATAGAAACTCCGTAAGATCTCACAAGATCCAAATGAAACCCTAGCTAGCCCAAATCCACACAATGGTAGGAACACCTAAGGAAGATCTAAACTTGTGCTCGCAAGCCCACTAAGCAATCTCCTTGTTTCCCAAGCCGCAACCACTAGCTCCTCTCAAAACTCGCTCCACAACCACCTCCTCTTCTCTCAGATGAATGAATAATGACTAAAGACTTCCCCCACAACCCCTACTTATACCAATATAAGCCATAGGTTGGCCCTGAACATAAATTAAATACAAACACATAAATTATATGCCACAAGTCATCCAACAACAACAATTAAATGCCCAAAATTGATGTCTTAGTAAAATCGCAATATCTCCTAGCTCCGGATGAAAAAGGACTCATGATTTGAACCGCAAGTAGAAATCTAGGCCCTCTTCAATCCCTAAAATTTTAATCCTCTAGATATTTGTGGAAAATTACTTATATGGACTGTAATAGGTACCAAATTCCTAAGCAAGGCCGAGCTCCTCCCAGACCATGCCGAGCAACCAAGACCATGCCAAGTTCCATTAAATACATCAAAACCAATTACCCAAGACCTAAGTAGGTCCACACAACTCTACCAAA